>JAMYHX010000013.1:0-236656 GCA_025529335.1 Rhizopus sp. PT2906
AATATGCGCCAATTATTTTTTTCATATACGTCATAATTTTATCCTCTTTCTGAAATTTATTTTTAATAAAACAGTAAAGTATCACAATGATTAAACTTTACAAGTCGTTGCTCCCTCCCTTTTCCTCTTTTTCTTCTTGGTCAATATGATTGATTTATTTTATATTGCACGATTCGTAAATCAAGCTCCGCAATCTGACTAGAAAAAAAAAACCTGAGGTATCCTATCTTCCCCTTGCTTGTCAAAAAAAAATGTTTATGAAGCAAATTACTGAGATCAAGGTAGCTTTGTCTCCTTTTAATGCCGCTTCAAAGTCTTCTAGGTAAACAGTTGAATATGAATTATAGACCTATAAACTCATTGTATTTCTTAGATTGTTCTTAAACCACATCAACACTGATGCAGCACGTAAAGTCAACCCTACGATCAAAATAGTGACCGATGTCTTGAATGATCCAACTGCACCCTCTCATATTCAAGTTGCTTATAAAGACGGACAAAAGTTGTCATTAGATGCAGATAGGATGAAGATTAGCAATATTGTTCAAACTGTGAACAAGCACGCAAAGAAATTAGAAGAAATTGAAGAAGCCAAGAATTGGTAGTTTTAGCAAAAGTTTAATTAAATTGTAAATACTATGTTGCTTTTTGCCCTTATTTCAAAGTAGTATCTTGTATACGTAAACAGCAATTAGGAAAGGGAGAGACAGAGAATTTTGGGTTTGTAAAATTATGTACCTTTATCCTCAGGTTTAATTGAAATGAGGATGAAATGAACATAAGGATATTATGTTTCGACGACACTGTTATGCTTCCATCACATTCTTTGAAACTGGACTCAAGTGAACAGTGCTCTTCTATAGATGCTTGTTATGTTAGCGCTAAATAGATGAGAACTAGAGTTTTGTTTCTTATAAGTCGACACAATTGTTTTTGGAGATATTGAAGATAACGATAGTAATCAAATAATGATCCTCACGATTGATTACTCTATAAACTTATGTAACTGTTCCATATAAAAAAAAGTTATGTATTAATAAGTATTAGCAATATATTAAGAGTCATAAGCAAGAATGGTGCCTAGCCATTTTTCAACACTAGGCACATCCATCTTTTTACGTGCAGCATAGTCTTCAATCTGATCCTTGTCAATCTTGCCAACAGCAAAATACTTGCTATGCTCATGTCCAAATATTAAGCCACTGACACTAGCAGGTGGATCCATAGCAAGTGATTCTGTCAGAGTGATGCCTGTCTGTTCAGCAATATTTCCCAGTTCCCACATTGTCTTCTTTTCAGTATGATCAGGTTGAGAAGGATAACCAGGGGCAGGGCGAATACCCTGGTAGCGTACTGAGAACATTTCAGAAGCTGACAGATGTTCTTCCGAGGCATATCCCCATTCTACTTTACGAACCTCTTCGTGCATTGCTTCAGCAAACGCTTCAGCTAGACGATCTGCTAATGCTTTGGCCATAATACTATTATAGTCATCACCGTCCTTTTCGTATTGTTCGACAAGTTTTTCGCAGCCAAAGCCAGCACTGACAGCAAACATGCCAAGGTAATCTGGTATACCTGTCTCCTTCGGGGTAATGAAATCTGAGAGACAGTAATAAGGTTCATCGACGTCCTTTTCAGCCTGCTGTCTTAAACCATAAAATACAGCAGCTACCTCTTCACGGCTCTCGTCCTTGTAAATTTCGATATCATCACCAACGGCGTGTGCAGGATAGAAACCAACAATACCAGTAGCAGTGAGAAGTTTTTTACTGATGATCATCTTTAGCATATCTTGAGCATCGTCATAAAGTCTCTTGGCCTCAGCACCAACATGTTCATCATCAAAAATCTTGGGGAAGCCTCTGTTAGGGTATCGCCCACGAAGCTGGAATACTTGGAAAAATGGATTCCAGTCGATATGGTCAACGAGTTTTTCCAGTGGATAGTTGTTGTATACTTTAGTGCCCAGAAAACTGGGTTTATTCGGTGGAGGACTAAGAGACCAATTGATTCTTAGTTTCTTCTCTCTGGCGGTTTCTAAGCTAAGCAATCGCCGTTCTTCTAAACCTTCATAATACTCTTCGCGCATCTCATCATACTCTTCACGAATGTCATCAGCAAAGTCTTCCTTTAGATTGTCATCCAAAAGGCTAGCGACGACAGGTACACTTCGAGAAGCATCCAAGACATAAATAACTGGTGAGGAATACTGAGGTGCAATCTTGACGGCAGTGTGCATCTTACTTGTGGTTGCACCGCCAATAAGGATGGGAATCTTGAGCCCTGCCTTTTCGCACTCCTTGGCAACAATGACCATTTCATCCAGAGAGGGTGTGATTAAACCAGATAAGCCAATGACATCTGCCTTTTCTTCAACAGCTTTCTTGATGATTTGATCGCATGGAACCATGACACCCATATCAATGACCTTGTAGTTATTACAACCAAGTACAACGCCACAAATGTTTTTACCAATATCGTGAACATCACCTTTGACAGTTGCCATCACAATGGTTCCGTTTCCTTTAACCTCTGTTTCTCCAGATGCTGCTAAATCAGCTTCCTTTTCAAGCTTAATATATTCGACCAAGTGAGCAACAGCCTTTTTCATAACACTATTCATAAGATAAGGTTTAGATGAATCATAATTGATATCATTGTCCTATTTACCGAGCCGATCGAATAACTTGGGGCAAGAACATCTTTCCTTTACCAAAAAGATCTCCTACGACATTCATACCAGCCATAAGAGGACCTTCGATGACATTAAGTGCACGAGGGTATTTTTCTTTATCGTTACGGGCTTCTTCAGTGTCTTCAACGATATATTTCATTATTCCCTTAACCAAAGCATGTGTAATACGTTCTGTTACAGGCCATGTTCTCCATTCTTCCTGATCCTCATCTTTTTTTGCGTCCTTTGAATGGGCCTTTGCATATTCCAATAACTTCTCAGTCACATCAGGATCACGATTCCAGACAGCATCTTCACAAAGTTGAAGAAGATCTTTTGGAATGTCATCATATACTGTCAAAAAACCAGCATTAACAATTCCCATATCCATGCCCACTTTGATCGTGTGATAGAGAAATACTGAGTGCATGGCTTCACGAACCTTGTCCATACCACGAAACGCGAATGAAAGATTGGAAACACCACCGCTGACTTTTGCTCCAGGAAGAGTCTTTTTGATGGTTTCACATGCATTGATAAATTCTACTGCATAGTTATTGTGCTCCTCTATACAAACAGGCTTTAGTTGTCTTGCTCTTTTATCCCTTTTTTTTTTTTACTTACCCATCCCTGTAGCGATGGTAAGAATGTTTGGATCGAAGATAATATCATAGGGATTAAATCTAAAAAAGGTCAACAACTATACGTGTCTTTATTCATTTTGACAGCTTACCCCACTTTGTCTACCAGGATACGATACGAGCGAGTACAAATCTCAACTTTTCTATCAGCTTCGGCAGCTTGACCAACTTCATCAAACTAGTAACGTGATGAGTATATATATACAAAACAACAAGGATATAAGACTTACAGCCATAACAACGACAGCAGCGCCAAAACGCTTAATAATCTTTGCTTTCTTGATAAACTCTTCTTCACCTTCTTTTAAAGAAATCGAATTTACAATACATTTGCCCTGAGCACAGCGAAGACCGGCTTCGATAACAGCAAAGTTGGAAGAGTCCACCATAAGAGGTACACGAGCACAATCGGGGTCGGAAGCGAGCATATTCAAAAACTTGGTCATGGCTGCCTTACCGTCCAAGAGACCTTCATCAAAATTCACATCGACCACTTGAGCACCATTTTCAACTTGAGCGCGTGCAATGGCAAGAGCCTCTTCGTATTCGTTCTTGAGGATATGACGGCAAAACTTGCGAGAACCAGCAACGTTACAACGTTCGCCCACATTGACAAAACCTGTGGTTTCGTCTACACGAAGCACTTCAAGACCAGAGAGCAACATGACGTCCTCCTTGGATGCTGGCTTTGAACGTGGAGAGTACTTTTTACAGACTTCAGCAATTGCTTTGATGTGATCTGGTGTTGTTCCACAGCATCCACCGACGATTGTCACGAGTCCTTCTTTTGCGAAGGGTTCAATGTTTTTAGCCATTGCATCAGGACTTTCGTCATATTCACCCATTGCATTGGGTAAACCCTATATCGATATAACTTGATGAGTGATAGGTTTGTGTAAGAATATAAAGGCACTTACAGCATTAGGATAACAGATGATGTGAGCGTCTGTAAATCGGCTAATGTTTTGTACAAATGGTTTCATCTGTGGTGCACCCAAAGCACAATTCAAACCAAAGGCCATAGGCTTTGCATGTTTCAATGACGTGACAAAAGCCTCTCCTGTTTGACCAGACAATGTTCGACCACTCTGATCTACAATGGTTCCTGATATAAAAATGGGTACCTTGGGTCGTCTTTAAAAAAAAAAAAATAAGCCATCCACTTCAAAAAGGAATCTGTTCACTTACTGATCTTCTTCAAACACCAGGTCAATAGCGAAAATAGCTGCCTTGGCATTTAACGTATCGAAAATGGTTTCAACTAACAAGATATCCGCGCCACCATCCAAAAGTCCTCGTACTTGCTCAGCATAGGCAGTAACGAGTTCATCAAACGTAACGTTTCTGTAAGCGGGATTTTCAACTGAAGGCGAAATGGAGCAGGTACGGTTTGTGGGACCGATAGCACCACAGACAAGTCGCCGAATACCAGTTTCTTTGGTGACCTAAATAGTGAAATGAAAATTTGTTCAATTCATGCAGCAATATTCAACAAGTATATTATTTTACATCTTCACATGCTTTTTTTGCAAGGGCTGCACCTTCCTTGTTTAGTCGATAAGCGTATTTCTCTAGACTATAATCTAATTGAGCAATTGAAGTAGAACTGAACGTGTTGGTTTCGATCATGTCAGCTCCAGCTTCGAGGTATTGGCGATGGATAGTGTAAATAGCGTCTGGCTTGGTCAAGGTCAACAGATCGTTATTTCCTCTCAAGTCTGTTTTCCAATCAATGAATTCTTGACCTATTTTTTGAATCTATGCGTTGAATATATGTATCAAGCGTAATATCTTTTTTTTTTCTAACCTCGAAAGTCTGCTTCTTCAAGTCTCAGTCGTTGAACCATTGTTCCCATAGCACCGTCAAGGAACATAATTCTTTCAGACAGCGTCTTCTCAAGGTATTCAAAGGTATCTTTAAATAGTTAAATCATATTGTTTTTTAAAAGAAAAGCAAAAGAGGTACCCATATTATATTCTGTACACAACAACAAAAAAGAGAGAGAGAGAAAGGAGAGATGAAAGTGTCAGTTGCGATCACTGTCAACTTTAATTTTGAGCCAATCAAAATGCGTAATCAATAACGAATCACGTACAAACAAGATTGACAATCTTAAATCATATCGCTCTAAAAAAAAATTCATAAGAGCGCAACTTGTTCTTTTTATCATTAAATAATGATGTTTAATGTCCAGTTTTGAACCTTTGACTAGAATGGCTCCATTTATATTCTCATAAAAAGAGGGTGTATGTAGATACATTGTCCATTACTAAGCAATATTCGTTCATTATACGGCTTGCGTATTTTGTTGCAACTTTTTATTGAATAAAAGGAAAAAAAGAAAACATAGTGATATCAAGATATTGAGCAGGACCATTCAGCTACTGTGTACCAGCCGCCAGTGTGATGCAGTAAACATATAAGAAACCATTTACCTGCTACAGATACAGTCACTGTTCCTTCATACGTTTGATCTTGGGGTTGATACATCAGTTTGTAAAGCTTTCCATTGGGACTTTTAATGGCTAATTTATGATGAATTGCCTTGTAGTCTGATCTAGCCCCCCTAATACAGAAATTATAGGTTTGGAGCGGATAAAGTTGGTAACATTGCGGTTCTTGAACGTAAAACTCATTATAATCGGCATAGAGTTTAACAAAGTCAAAGGGTGAGCACTGTTTTTCGGATGTGACTCGGACACACATGGCTAATGAAAAGTGAGTTTTACAGACAACGTCTTGCTGAACCGCTGCATTGTTTGATGGTATGATTTTAGGTCCAGCATAAACCTTTAACCAGCCGCTGGTTTGTTGAGAGGGCAAGACGGCCTTGACCTTACATATGCGGCTGTTTCTATCGTCTGTCAAGCACTGTGCCAAACCTCTAGCAGTACTACCATTGTCTGCCTCGATCTCTGCATAGCAGCTTATATTCGGCTGTACCTTCATACTTAGATAGAATATACTATCTTGATCCTCTGATGATTGATGCACATGATATTTCAGTACACGCAGCCTGTGCCAAAAGAATGTATTTCGAATGTATGGTAGACTGAAGAAGGCGTAAGGTGTTATAGAGGGAGAGATGTATTGATACTTTTTCTGCTCTGGTAAATGAGTCATGACCATATCGAGAGGCAAGGTCAAGAACCAATGCGGTTCCATCTTGTTATCATTGTGAGGATGGAATGGTGATGCCAGCCAACAATCAACAAACCTATATTCTCCTTCAATTTTCACTGCGAGAGGACAGCCAAGTTAAAAAAAACGACTGGATGGTTGATAAAGGTCTTACCTGCACACCAAGCATGATTGACTGGAAGCGGTTGTTCGGCTTTATCTATAGTATCCATTGGAGCTACATGATTCAGCAATTGATTTTTTATTATTTTTCTTTGACCAGAAAGCGTATCCTTTTTTACCTAACAACCTTTTAAATACCCATATATCACGCGAGCGTCTTCAAATCCTGCTGCGATCGCCATATCGACAAACAAACGAGCCATGCCAAATGCTGACTTGCAGGTCCTTTTCTCAAGAACCTGTTCAGCTGTTTCATTCATGTAGTTTGATAACAAGACAGCTTCCTCTTGAAGCAGCCCCATTGAGTCCAATCGATTGATTATCGGTGGTTCGTCTTCTTCCTCTGCAGAGTGAGCAATTCTACTCAGCCTTTGTTTCAACAATGACGGTTTCTCTGACTGTCTATGATAGTACTGTGCCAAATAGGTCTGCTGTCTCTGCAATAGAAGCAAATCGGTTCTCTTCTGGTGATACTCAGGCCTGATGTTTTGGATAATCCAGATAAATAGAGCGCGCAGCCTGAATAGCTCTCGACGGTATGGTCTGACAAGGAACTTTTGAGAAAGAATGGCTGGTGTCAGGAGTGGTCCTCTTTGTTGGACGGTTGATGCATAGGTGTCTATTTGAATAAAGTCAGACTCGTGGAACTGAAGCCCTGTCTTGTCGGCAATGTTTCGAGTATGCCTAATAAATAAATAAGCTATATGAATTGGAAATATGTATTATTGTATACCTCAACATATGGAAAGGATTACTGTCACGATCATGCTGTGGCTCTGGTGTGCTAGACCTACGCAGGCTGATTTGATAGTCTTGTTTATGCTGTTCACTTGATGCTTCTTCTAATTGAGTGCGATGAGGCTGAAGTAAGCCTCGAATCTTTTTAGTAATGTTTCTCTTTAATGGTTCGTTTTCTCTTCCAGTTCGAGGATACCAAAAGGTTGGTGTCAATGTTCTGGCGGAAGTCGGAGTTGTGGTTGTGATAGTTACAGGAGACTGAATGGACTGAGTAGGTGAGTTACGTATGAATTGATCATCGTAAGGATATCTTTTGGGCCTCTTTTCGTATGCATCAGGGGGAATAGGATTTATATGATTGGGAACTTTGGTTCGACTAGGATACGCTGTTTCAGCGCTTGCATAATCTTTTGCATGAGGTGTAACCTTCGTCACAGGAACGGGTTTTCTGTGTATTCTTCGATGAAGAGCAGGCGAATGCGTACTGTGAGATCTATTGATAGTGGCGGTATGGCTACCATTACTACTGCTCCTTGTAGTCGTCGTCGTGGTGATAATACTGTTCGTGCTGACTTGGCTGTAACTGTCTTCGAATGAGAGACGGCAATTGATATCATGCGCTGACTTTACAAGTACTGGAGTAGACATTGAATAACCAGGAAATGTTCCGGTCATTGTTTGAAATAAGAAGGACGAATAAATAATAAAGAAAAGAATAAAAACGATGGCAAAGTGAGCAAAGAAATACAAGTAAAATGCCTAAATGAGGATTGTTTATTCATTTCCTTTTTAGGGTATCGGGATATTATTGTTGGATTTATTGTTTATTCAAGCATTGCATCCGCTACTTCCTCCATTGTCTCATCCTGTTCATTTACGGCCGTACGTAGCTTACTGTCCGTTTCTTCCTTTAGCATTCTTTCCTTAACTTCTCTTGTAGGAGGGAATCGCTCGTTTTCTAAATCAGATCGCTTGGCATCCTCAAATGTAGTAATGGCTATGATGTAACATATGGTTAGTATATATATATATATATACCACATACATTATTCATCGTCTTACCAGTTTTTAATCCTTCTACACCCAAAGCCAATGTTCCCAAAGGTAGTTTGCCTGTAGGAGACAGTGATTTCAATTCGGTCACTCTTTCAGAATTCTCACGTAAAACAGAGAATACTCTCGACATCTTGCCCACTGCCATGATTTTATTACGGATCACCATTCTACGTTGTTCAGCATCATCCAATGGTGGTTTATCCTCTAGTAAAGTTTGATCATCTTCAGCTAATTCTTCTTTACTGCACACGTTCAGTACAGCAATAAGCATGTCTGTAACTATAAAGAATGTTGGTCATCGTATTATTGCTATATTATTTTCTATTTACTCTTTTCTCCAACAAAAGGCAAACTCCAAGTAAAGACGTCCATGAAATTAGGCAACCAGTAAGGATGAGGAGTGCAGTTAAATTGTCGAATGTTCATTACGTTATTTTCATACTTTAATACTGCTGCCTTATTGTTGTATAAATCCAAATAGTTTGGAGCAGAGAATATAGTCATGACTGAAGGAAATGATGTTGTCTTGCTCTTTCTGTACATGCGATATCTATATTTAAGGGAACATGAGCCAACTGTATATCTATATTAATATATAGTTTTACCCAGCGTCTTGTGCTTCATGCGCTCGAATGATAGATAACAGGTTATTTCTTTCCAAGAATTGGCAAGCAGCGTGATAACTAAAGAAATAGGAACATCCTCTGACATGATTATGGACAAACAGCTCATTTGTCTTTTCTTGACCGAATTCTTCAAGTGGATCAGCCCAGAGTAGATCACACATCAATCCGTGTGTAGGTGGTTCTCTAAATCGGTCAATCTAAAATCATGGTGAGTAGGCTGTGAATAGTAAAATAAAGAGTACCTTTTTCAAGTCATCTAGTGTTTGTAATTCAGGTGATAAACCACCATGTATACATAAGAACTGCTTATTCATGATGGCAGCTAAAGGTAAAGAACAAAAGGATTCCATGCATGCATCATAGACCTTTTCTGTATATTTATGACGGCCTATAAAATGTGTAAGTACTAGAATAATAACTAATAAATAAGCTTACATTCAATCTTGAAAGTAAAATAATCTGTCAAGTGTCTGCACTCATGATTTCCTCTTAGCAAAAAGAATGTATTCGGATACCACATTTTTAATGACCATAAATAAAGCACGCACTACAAAAAAACGTGGTTATTATACCCATTTAATCAAGTATATGTACACCCAACTTGCCTCAATTGAAAAGTAACCTCGATCAACATAATCACCCAAGAAGAGATAGGTTGTATTAGCAGGATCACCACCCACTTCAAACAGTTTCATCAAATCATAATATTGACCATGGATATCACCACAGACTATATATATATATATATATACACATAAGCTATATATTTCTTTATGTATATATATGTATGTATATTTTTACCTGTGATGGGGGCACCAACTTCTAATAGATTAGGTTCTGTCTTTAAGATGTCAGTTCCCTTCTCCAAGATAAATAATGCCTGTTCCTCAGTTAATCTCCCTTCTCTATAAAAATGATCTTTCAAAAACTTTATATCCGGTAATCCCGGTCTTTCTTTACTCCAAAACTCCTCATCTGTTGGAAGTGCAACAGCTGGAGCTGGCACATCTATGATTACTCATAAGCTTATGAAAAATAATAATAAATTACAAAGAACCTTTTATAACACGATCTTTTGTACTAACAACCGTTCCATCTTCTTGAGTGAATACAGTGAAATCAATATGAGGAGCTTTTGGTTTATTGCGTAGTCTCATCAAGGCAGGACTGACATTACTGCCATCATTGACGTCTTGCATATTGTCTCTTTTTTAAAAAAAATAATAATAATAAAGGGACAAAAAAAAGGTGTGATATTTCAGACCGCACACACACACAAAAAAAGTTTTATAGAGTGTAACCATGATTCAATGTAGAAATCATGTGAATAAGCTTGCTATAAATATAAGCTTTTCTCTCTTTCTATTTTACACTTTATTCCCTTCTTTTTCTTCTTCTTTATTATATAAAATGGCACTAGATACCTATAATGGTATTAAGCTATTCTATAGCTTAGTTACAGGCGTATTCTTTCGTGAAATCAAAGTGAGGTAATAAGAATTATCATCATTTAGATATCATTTTAAATTATTATCAACAGTGGCACACATAATGTACCAACAGACAAGCCATGCATCTTTATTGTTGCTCCTCATGCAAATCAGTAAGATATATACACATGTGACACACGCGCATATAAATGACCCTCTGTATGTAGATTCGTAGATCCTGGTTTGGTCATCATCTCTAATCCTCGACGTTTCTCTCCTCTTATGGCTCAAGCTTCTTTCAAGAGAAAAATTGTAGGAACCCTAGCTAAAAAACTTAACACGAGTAAAAAAAAAAAAAAAGTGATGGATAAAGAGACACGTAGATGAAACTGACATTCAAAATAGTTCCGGTGATCCGTCCACAGGATTTAGCTGTCAAAGGCGCTGGTAAACTTGTGTACAGCAAAGAATCAAGACTCATCTTGAACGGACAAGGTACCCAATTCACTCAACAGGCCTCTCCTCGTGATATCATTGCGCTTTCCAAGACACTTTCGTTTGAAGTAGCCGAAGTTGTATCTGATACAGAATTAAAGTTAAAAAAGGAGTTGACAGATGAAGCAGTTGAACTGCTTCATGATGGAGGTGCATATAAAATCATTCCTCATATCGATCAAAGTGTACTGTTTGAAAAAGTACATGATAGATTAAATGCAGGTGAATGTATTGTTATCTTTCCTGAAGGAGGTAGCCACGATCGCTCAGAGATGCTTCCTTTGAAAGGTTTGTTTTTTATATAAATTTACCCCACTCTTATTCACCTCGTTCTTTAGCTGGATTTGCCATCATGGCTTTAGGTGCTATGGCTCAAAATAAGGATCTTGATGTTAAGATAGTTCCAGTTGGTATAGTATCTTTTTCTTTTTTATTAAGCATCTTTTTTCTCATTAACATTTTCTCCTTTTTCTCTCTGTAGGCCTCAATTACTTTCATCCTCATCGTTTCAGATCTCGCGCTGTGGTTTCTTACGGTGCACCCATTTCTATCTCGTCTGAATGGGTACAAAGCTATGCCCAAGGAGGACCTGCAAAGCGAGAGGCCATTGCCGCCTTGCTGGAAGCAGGTTATGAAGGCCTCAAGAGTGTGACAGTGAACGCTCCCAACTATGATACACTGATGGTAAGTTGACCTAGTGTCATCGTATTTATTGCTAATATGTGTCCCTTTCTTAGACTATTGCCGCAGCTCGAAGATTGTATAAACCCGCTATGGAACACAAACTGACAATTGATCAAGTCGTCGAATTGAATCGTCGGTTCTTGCTCGGATACAAATATTTTGAAAAAGATCCTCGACTAGTTGACTTGCTTCAACGAGTCAAGGCTTACAATGATACATTGAAATACTTTGGACTAAAGGATCATCAAGTTGCCAAGACAGAAACGTCCCCTTACTCTGCTGCACCCGTATTGATATCTCGTCTTTTAAAATTATTCTTCTTGGCTCTCTTTGGTTTCCCTTCGTAAGTTTATCACATACTTGTACGTACATTGCTTAACATTTTTTTTTATCTTTTCAGACTCTTGATCAATTCACCACTGATCATTCTCATCTTTATTATCAGTCAAAAGAAGCAAGAGGGTAAATAAGAAGGGGAATTAAATAATTCATTTCTCTCATCTCTTTTTCATCCTTTACAGAGGCTCTTGCTGGATCATCTGTTAAAATTGCTGCTCGTGATGTATTGGCTACTTGGAAGATTCTAGTCACTCTCGTTGGCATGCCTGCCCTTTATGGTTTTTATTCCGTCTTGTTGTTTAGTTACCTCTATTACCATGGTTACAAGCACAGCTTTTTACTTTCACTTTCTGTCTGGATCATCTTTCCATTTATACAATATGCATGTGTCCTTGTTCTTGAGAACAGTATTGATATTTTCAGGCAAGTTCTTTTTTTTTAGATATTAAATGTATGCGTCACTTATTAACTCTCCTTATTTTAATAGGTCACTAAATCCACTATTTATGTCCTTGAGTAACCCAGACGGAGCAGCTGAGCTACGATGGATGAGAGAAAACTTGTCAGAAACGATTACTAAATTTGTGGATGAAAATGGAAGCACGGCGCTTTCAGATTTTGATAGACACAAATTTGATGCCTTGGAACCACATGAAAAGGCACAGTCAAGGAGTATATTACGTAACCTCAATTTAGATTCAGGCATCATTAAAAAATGGCTTGATGATAAACAAATATTTAGCTTCTCGACTACTTCCTCTACATCCACTTCAGACGCAGAAGAGGAATAACAGAAGAGAGAGAAATAAAATATTGTGTAACTTTTCCCCCTTTTTTCATTAATTGCACTTTTTCGCTCTTTCTTTCGCTTTTTTTAAACTTTAATAATACAACGTCGACGATATACACACATAAAAAGCACCTTTTTTTAAAAAAAAACATAACAAAAAAAAACACTACTGCATAAGATACACATACACTATTCCCCCCTTTTTTAAATTTTTCTTTTCTGAAAAAAAAAAAGAAAACTACTACACAACTCTTAAATGACTGGTGGAGGCAATATTAAAGTAGTTGTTCGATGTCGACCTTTGAATTCAAGGGGTAACAAGACAATACATAAATAACACTAAACTAAATAAAAAAGTTAGAACTTGCAAGGGGAGCAACTTGCTTGATTCGAATGGAAGGCAATCAGACCATAATCACCAAACCACCCGATCATAAAGGAAGCAGAGATACTGAAGATGTAAAAGCATTCACATTCGATAAATCCTATTGGTCATTTGATAAAAATGATCCAAAATTCGCTGATCAAGATACAGTCTATAACGATTTAGGTGTAGACTTACTTAATCATGCATTTGATGGTTATAATTGCTGTATATTTGCTTGTAAGTTCCCCTCTTTCTTTATTTATACAGAGTTGATTTTAAATAATTATCAGATGGACAAACAGGCGCAGGAAAATCATATTCAATGGTTCGTTAAAAAAGAAATTGCAAAATATATATATATATACATATTTACTTTTTCTCTAATAGATGGGATATGGAGAGGATAAGGGTATCATCCCACGCACCTGCTCAGAACTCTTTGAACGTATAGCCAACAACACAGACAGCAACTTGACTTATCGCGTTGAAGTATCTTATATTGAAATCTATAATGAAAAAGTACGTGATCTTTTGAACCCAAAGAATAAGGGCAATCTCAAAGTCCGTGAACATCCATCGACTGGTCCCTATGTTGAAGATCTCTCTCGATTGGCCGTCAAGTCCTTTGATGACATCAATCACTTGATGGACGAAGGTAACAAGGCACGTACAGTAGCAGCAACCAACATGAATGAAACTTCTTCTCGATCGCATGCTGTCTTTACCCTCTTTCTGACTCAAATTCGACTCGATGAAATGACCAAGCTCGAGACCGAAAAGGTTGCTCGTATCAGTCTGGTCGATCTTGCAGGTAGCGAACGTGCCAACAGTACCGGTGCAACCGGTGCACGTCTCAAGGAAGGTGCCAACATCAATCGATCCCTCACAACACTCGGCAAGGTCATCTCCGGCCTTGCAGACCAGTCAATGGCCAAGGGGAAAAAGGGAAAGGAAATCTTTATTCCTTACCGTGATTCTGTAACGTAAACTTTTTTGTTCCCCTTGTCTATGCTAGATCACGAGCTAATCTCTATCGTAGGTTCTCACCTGGCTACTCAAGGATTCTCTCGGTGGTAACTCAAAGACAGCCATGATTGCCGCCATTTCGCCTGCGGACTATGACGAAACACTGAGTACCCTTCGATACGCTGATCAAGCCAAGAAGATTCAAAACAAGGCTGTCGTCAATGAGGACCCAAATGCCAAGATGATCCGTGAGCTCAAGGAAGAGCTTTCTCAGCTTCGAGAACGTCTGCGCGTATATGCACCCGAAGTAGTTGAAGAGCTTAATTCATCTAGTGCGTACAAACAGAGCGAAGGATTAAAATCACCTATGCCTACCCCATCTATCTCAAACGCGCATCAGGTGCTCGAAATTGAAGACAGTAAGGGACAGAGGAAAAAAATGAGCAAGCAAGAGATCGTGGAACAACTGCAAAGCTCAGAAAAGCTGCTGGCCAACTTGAATGAAACATGGGAAGAAAAGTTGAAAAAGACACAGCAGATTCATCATGAGCGTGAAAAGGCTCTGATGGATCTTGGCATCACCATTGACAAGAATGATATGGGCATTTATACACCCAAGACTGTGCCATTCATTGTCAACCTGAATGAAGATCCCTTGATGTCCGAGTGCCTGATGTACCAAATCAAGCCAGGCAAGACCCGTGTCGGTCGTCAGGACGGTGAAAGCCAGTGCGAGATACGTTTGAGTGGCGCTAATATTCAGGATGAGCATTGCTGGTTTGAATACGCTGATAATATCGTCACGTTACATCCCAGTTCACAGAAGGATACGCTCACGATGGTGAATGGAATTCGTATCAATGAACCACGTAGACTCAAAAACGGCTATCGTATCATCCTTGGTCATCACCATATCTTCCGATTCAATCATCCAGAAGAAGTACGTAGAGAACGTAACGATCTGCTGAGAGCCAGTACGCCTAGTACCGAACGCACCATGTCTCCAAACCAGGATGATGATGAGACGGTCGAAGTTGTGGATTGGAATTACGCTCGACTTGAAGCTATGCGCAACCATTACTCAACAGAAGCCAATTTTGACGGTTTGAACGATGATGAAATTGAGAAACTCTACGACGACATTGGCAAGATTCGACAAGCCCGCCGCATTCGCGATGGTCGTAGCGAGTTTGATGTCGACGAAGACGATTCAGCCAGCAAGCGATTATCAACAGCGGCTACCATGGTGGATGACGGTAGTGTCTGTACAGACGCTACTCTTGTGACTTATTCGACCATTCAAGAAAGAATCAAAGATGTTCAAGAGAAGCACCAAAAAGAACTAGACCAACAACGTAGTTTTTATGAAGCCAAGCTCAACCGCATGTCAACCTTGCAGTATATCCCCGAACCTTACAGCCAACGAGAGCTCGAGCTGTCGAAAAAAGTCATCCAGCAGTGGAAACGTCTTAGATATGTTGCAATGGCTGAGGTAGTCTTGACTCATGCAGTCCTATTAAAAGAAGCCAATATCATATCCCGTGAGCTAGAAAAGGACGTGCTCTATCAGTTTGCGATCATCGAAGAAGGATTCACACATCTCCAGTCTCATTGGGAGGAGACCTCCAGTCTTCAACAATTTGAGACAGACCAAGACGAGGCGTTGATCAAGACACCCAAGCCGTGTGTTGGCATTCGAGTCATTGATCGCAAGAATCAGGTCATATACTTTTGGTCGCTAGAGAAACTCAAGGAGCGCTTGGAAAAGATGCGTAAGCTGCGCAATTTTATTGATCGACCACAGTATCGCAAGCATTTTAACTGGGAAGATCCGTTTTATGAATCGCCTTGTCCCAAGTACTCGTTTATTGGCAGTGCTTCTGTATCTGTGCGCAATCTAGTAGAGCAACAAGCATATGAGAGTTGTGTGGAAGTACTCTGTAGGATGACGGGTCAAGTGAAAGGCAAACTTCGGCTCCTGGTCTCACCTATCGCGCGCTCAGGCACTGAGGATCAGAAACAGGTGCTTGAGGTTGGACAGCAACTGTTGTTTGAGATCCGTTTGCTTGAGCTTATCGGCCTAAGCGAGTCTGAATTCACTCAGGTTCATGTTCAGTTTCGATTGTCTTCCTTTGGTGGTATTTCAGTACAGGCGTCTGCCGAGAAGTTATTTGCGACCCAGCCAGCTAGTGGGTTTAACAACACGATTGTGCTTGATTACAGCCAAACGATGTCTATACTTATCACAGAACGTGTACAAGAGGTGCTGATGAACAAGATGATTTCATTTGAAATGTATGGTGTCGCTCAACCTCGTGCGCTTTCACAATATGAACGATGGGACGATCAGCGTGAAAAACCAAGGCTGGATGAAATGTTGGCTGACCATCGACCTACACCTGACAGACTGAGTATGACTATGGAACGTCGACCTGAAGAAGAGCTTATCTCTGCTGAACGACATGACATTCTGGCATGGGTTCAAGTCTGTGAGCTGATGCCTAATGGAGAATATACACCTGTTCAGGTCATGACACAGACCGCATTGGATCGAGGCGTATTTCAGCTTCGACAAGGATTACAACGAAGGATTTGTATCACGTTATCGCATACATCAGGACGACAGTTTGTATGGAACCGTATATCCAAGGCAATGATTGGACAAGTTCGTTTATTAGATGCCAAAGGACGTATCATCCCATCTCCGGCTCATGAAGATATTGTGATTCGGCTGATGAAAAGCAAGAGCGAAGTGGAGTACAAGAATGATGGTACGAGCGTACTTAAAGCGCAAGGGTCATGGGACTCATCACAACATGATTGCCTTTTCCTAAACCGATTGACAGCTCACAATACACGTGTGCTATTGACACTCAAGTGGGAAGTGGAAGCCGAGAAGTGTCTCAAACCAATTCAGTGCAGCATGGATATTGCTGTCCGCATTCAAGGCCGAGATGCATCCAACTCGGGTCACTTTAGGCTTTTTAAGCTACTTGGATCCTCAACACGCTATTTGACCAAGTGCAGCGGTGTCTTTCTAGTCCATCTTCGACCTCCAATGACACGTAGGGTGAGTCAGCTGTGGAGGTTGAATACGGCCTGCAAATTTGTGCCTGGTGAAGAATTTTTAGGTTCATGGAGACCAAGAGGTGTATCACTCATTCATGATTTCAAGCGAATCCGAGCAAGGATTGATCGTAAAGAACAAGTATCACGAACAGCACAGACATTGATGCTTCATACCGCACGATCACAGACAAGTCATGGATCAATGAGTACGACCAAGAGTGAACCTAGTGAATCACAATCAGAATTGATTCGTAAAATACTCCTGCTCTGGAATCAAAAGTGGGGAACGGATAAAGAGGTAATGCATTAAAATGTTCCATGATTGGATAGCTGTGATTAAATAATATCATACGATGTAATTCGAATAGATTATTCTTAGTCAGGATCCACCTATTCCTGGTATGCAAGAGATTGAAAAAGAAGTATGGAGCAGTAGTAGTAAGCTTATATCTGAAGTGAAGCTAGTGACTGAGATGTAAAATAATGAATGTCAAGTTAACATAAAGCTAATCAACTATTTTAGTGACAATGTGACAAAGAAAGGTTATTTGACTTATCAAGAAAATGCACTGAATGATAAATGGATCAAACGATGGTTTGTCTTACGGAGGTAATAATAAAGTTTATACATGTAAAAATAATGACTAATAATAATAATAAAATAGGCCATATATTTATATTTATACAAATCAATTAGAGACAGAGGAAGTAGGCATCATCAATGTGTCTACAGTGAGAATAGATTATAATCGAGCTTTAGAACAAATGATAGAAAGAAATAACGTGTTTTCAGTTTATACAAATAATAATGCATACATCTTACAAGCTAATAACAAGGCTGATATGATTGACTGGATGAAGAGTATTGACAAACTATTTACTATGCCCTCTTTAAGCTAAATATGCCCTTTTATATTATATATTATACCCCCTACCGATCATTATTTTTTCTATGTATAAATTCATGCATTCTGACTTTATTTTTCTCTCTCTGTGTGTGTGTGCGTGCAAGTGTGTGTGTGAGAGAGGCACATGTAAAAAAAAATATAGTGTAAACAAAAATATTAATAAAGATTCCCACTCCACTCCCTTAAATGTAAACACATGATTCAGTCTATTTAAACCCTTTTATTTATTTTTCTCTCTCTTTTTTTTCTTTTCTCTCTTTAGCTTTCTTACAATGTCTTCTCTTAGCAATCAAATCATCGTCGTCGGTGGTGGTCTCTCTGGTCTTGCCGCTGCTCACACTGTCATTGAACAGGGTGGTAACGTCCTCTTGCTTGACAAGAACCCATTCTTTGGGTAAGATATATATGATTATCAATGAGTATTTTTTGTTCATCATTCTATAAAGAGGAAACTCTACAAAAGCTACCTCGGGTATCAACGGTGCTTTGACACGTACTCAAATTGCTCTTGACATCAAAGACTCTGTTGAGCAATTTTATCAAGACACATTAAAATCTGCACGTGATTTAGCTCGTCCAGACCTCATTCGCGTCCTTACTGGCCGTTCTGCCTCTGCTGTCGAGTGGTTGCAAGACAAGTTCACGCTTGACCTCTCTCTCGTATCTCGCCTCGGTGGTCACTCATTCCCCCGTACACACCGTGGTAAGGAGCAATTCCCAGGTATGACCATCACCTATGCCTTGATGGAAGGATTTGAGGAACTTGCTTTGAAACAGCCTAATCGTGCAAGAATTATAAAGAGAGCTAAAGTCGAGAACTTGATTAAAGATGAACAAGGTACGATCATTGGTGTTGAGTATGTCCTTGTTGGCAAAGGCTCTGACGGTCAAGTTCACCGTGAGTACGGCCCCGTCATCTTGGCCACAGGTGGTTACGCCGCCGATTTTACCGAGGACAAATCGTTACTCAAGAAGTACCGCCCAGAATTGTACAATCTTTCAACCACGAATGGTGACCACTGTACTGGTGATGGTATAAAGATGGCTGCTGCTGTCGGTGCCAACACGATCGATCTCGAAAAGGTTCAAGTTCACCCTACAGGTTTGGTCGACCCCAAGGAACCTGATGCTAAAGTCAAGTTCTTAGCCGCTGAAGCTCTTCGTGGCTGTGGTGGTATCCTTCTTGATGCCGATGGTAACCGTTTCTGTGATGAACTCGGTCACCGTGACTATGTGACTGGTATGATGAACAAGAACAAGTTCCCTATCCGCCTTATCCTCAACACAGCTGCCTCCAAGGAAATCGAATGGCACTGTCGTCACTACGCCGGCCGTGGCCTCATGCGCAAGTTTGACAATGGTGAAGCTTTGGCTAAGGAGATGGGCATCTCTCCCAAGCACCTCGAAAAGACCTTTGAGACTTACAATGCCATTGCAGAGGGTAAGATTAAGGATCCTTGGGGCAAGCGATTCTTCCACAACGTTCCTATCAAGATGTCAGACTACTTTTATGTCGCCCTTATGCAACCTGTACTTCACTATACTATGGGTGGTGTCGAAATTACCCCTGATGCTGAAATCAAGTCAACCAACGGTACTCCCATGAACGGCCTCTTTGCTGCTGGTGAAATGTGTGGTGGTGTTCACGGTGCTAACCGCCTTGGTGGTTCCTCTCTCTTGGGTTGCGTCGTCTTTGGTCGCGTTGCCGGTCAAACTGCTTCCCGATACCTCTTCTCCAAGCTTGTCAATAACACTCAAGTTGCTCAACAGCGTTTGAATGCTATCGGTCAACACTTGAACGGTGGCCTTGGCATCAACATTCAAGTCAATCCCAACAATACCCTCAGCTTGGAAATCGCCTTGCCCAACAATAACGGTAGCCAAACAGCTCAACCTCTTCCTACCTCAGAGACTCCTGCTGCTGGTGCTGCTGCTGCTGCCATTGCTCAAGAAGAAGCCAAGAAGACGAGCGAACCCAAAAAGCTAAAGGAATATACGTTAGATGACGTTGCAAAGCATAACAAGCCAGATGATTGCTGGGTTGTTGTCAATGGCCAAGTCTTGGATGTCACAGACTTCCTTCCTGACCACCCTGGTGGAAAGAAGGCTATCTTGATCTATGCTGGCCGTGATGCAACAGAAGAGTTCAACATGATGCATAAGCCTGATGTGGTTGAGAAATACGCTCCTCAGGCCATCATTGGTACTCTTAAAAAGTAAAAGAATTTAAAATCGTATTTATTTAGTATACAATAAAAAAAAGAGAGTCTACTTTTTTGTTTGCTTATTCCATCACTGTTAGTTGAGGTAAACTTAACAAGGTCACACCTTTTCGATCATCACAATCAAAGTTCCAGTCTCTCCAATGATTTCCTTTGCCGTGACAAGGATAGCACATGGCGCATACAGATGTCTTGAATCCAGCGCACATCTTGCGTCCCTTCTGTAAGTTATCCAACATGTCGTACATTGTACCTCCAATCGCATCTGGTTCACCAAAGTCGCCAAAGTGTTTGCCAATCATGTCTTCCTCACAGACATCAATCTGTTGAATACGTCGATCATGGATAGGCACAATGTTGAATGGAAACAGCCAGATGCCCAGGTTCTGATCTTCGTTCTTCACAAACATACGCGGCCCCTTAACACCTGCAATCATATGTACAACATCGCGTGATAAGATATATAGTGCTCCTGCTGTGTAAGGTGGGAAGATGGGAAGTGGATAGACTAGTTCTCCATTCTTATTTTCTGTGCTACGAATAGGTGGAATATTCCTGTTGATTTCATTTAGTTTCTCCTTTTTTTTAAAAAAAAAAAAAAAAAGAAGGGCATAACTTACCAATAAGCCAATCCTCGCCAGTATCGTTGAGTACGACCGGCGAGCTCGAGTTCTTTACTGAGTGTATCCCATCGAACAAAGATATCGTCATCAGTTTTTACAAAATAGTCAAAATCATATTGCTCGGCCCATTCGATGCCGTGGTACACCTTCTGACTGAGATCTGGATAAAGATCTGAGCATGGTAGTAGCAGTACATCACCATATGTTTCCTGTTCCTGTTCAATCAAGGGTCCCATCGATGCCTTGACTTTCTCGTTGGGTGGCTGTCCAAGGATGAAACGGTAAAAGTATGAGATCTTTTCATTATTCTTTGGCATCAGTTTCAACGTCGTCTCACGAAACACTTTTCTCTTGTCCAAACTCTTTGCTGTCCAAGCAGACAGAACCATCACCATCACACGTACTTCGGCCTCAGGCAGCTGAGGATGCTTTTGAAACGTCGGCAAGACTGTCTTTTCCGCCAACAGTACTGCTGATTGCTTACGCATCTGTCCAACTTGATAAAGTGAAGCAAACATGGTGATAAATACAACTACGGTCAGGGGTAGCACAAGCACTTTGACAAATGTCGATCTATAGTTTAGTTTATGCTGCGATGGCTGACCATTTGCTAGCTCGTACTTGTTGGATGATAAAGTCGTCTTGAGCACGTTACTGACAAAAAAGATGAAACAAACAGCCATCCACTTCCAAATGGGCTGATCAATACCGTAATGAGAACTAAGAAATGCAGATACTGACCAGATGATCACTGTCAGGGTGATCAGACGGACAATGGCACTACCTAGTTCGTACCGATGAAGCCACCTTCGAAGCATGCTGGTTGTCAAGATCCAACTCCAGTACCCAGACAAGATGCACTAGACAATATTAATGGATGTCTCACTTTGTACCAATTGCTTCTTACCCATAGTAGGGCCACTAAGTGTACAAAAGGAGTACTCTTGTGTTGAAATAGACCTGAATGATCCATTGTAGGTTGTGATGTCATTGCTCTACTTATATTGTTGATGGCGCCTAATGTCGCTGGTATCAGACATAGCAGTCTTAGCAAACTGATGGGTAAATGGTACTGTTGAGGAACATTAAATGATGACAGTGATCCTCGTTCTAATTTATCACGCTAACAAACACAAAGGACGCAAACTCAGATAAACAGTTAACAAGTCGTAATGAACACTTACAGTTGTCATAAAAATATATAAATGGGTGTATATGCTTTATTTTCAAGGATAAAAAAAAAAAAAAAAAAAAAAAAAGGAAAAAAAGGGACAAAAGAGTGTACACTTTATTCACAAATTATTCGCACACTGATAAAAAAAAATGATAATTTCAGACAACAAAAAATAATAAAAGATACAACAGATAACAAAAAAGAGAGTCCTTCAGAAGCAAAAGAATGAATAAAGAAATGATTAGTAAATCAGTTATTTACATTGATATTAAATACTTACATTATAAGAAGAGGATTTATAAGAGAAAAAAAGAGACAAGAAAAGTGAGTAAAATTATGAAAGAGATTATTAATATCTTACCCGAAGTGCACCAAATAGGGCCAGCGATAACTGGCCCGGAGAAAGAAGGGAAAAGAGAAGAGCAAGAGACAAGAGAAAGAGCAAGTGAGAGAGCGGCCAAAGGAGTGTACGGGACCAAAGTTTGATAAGAACCAAACTATCCTCAGCTAACACCGGGTTAGTTTCGATGGGCAATCTATAATACTACACGCCAGTTTCTTACAAGAGTAAAGGATATAACATACCTTAGGGCTAGCTGGGGAATAGTTGATCTTACTTTTTGATCCAAAGAAGAAAAGAAAAGAAAAGAAAAAGAGAAGTCAAGATCAGACTATTTAAACAAATTCTCTAACAACCTTTCATTTTGTATAAAGTCTTGACCACATTTTTCTTTTCTCAAAAATATCAAGTTCATTTTATATATTATTAAATATTTTCTTTTTAAATAATAAAAAGGACATAAAGGGTTTAATTGTTATTGATCTTGTAATGTGTGCAAATAATTTCTGAAAAAGAGCGTATATAAAAGAGTGAAAGGAATACAGTGGCTGCTAAAAATTAAGGTCGGTTATTGGCTGCCTGTTCTCGCACTCTTCTTTCATATTCCTTTCTATCCTTTCTATATACATAAATGTATTAGTTTAGATCTTAATCATAGTATCTCAAACTTACCTATATAGCATGTAGGCATCCTGTTGGGCAGGACTTTCTGGATTTGGGTCATTTAATAAATCTTGAACGCCTATAAGGATCTACATGATGTTTAGTACCACATATCAAGACTTTTTAAAAGACAGCAACGTACTTGCTTGACAGTGATTGCTGGTTTCCAGCCTTCGTCTTCATTTAGAATAGATAAACACACAGTTCCAGAAGGATAGACATTGGGGTGAAATAAAGGTGGAACGAATTTACCTAATAAAGAGACGTTTAGAATTCATTGAGAAAAGAAAGCAAATCATCATCACATTTTGGTGGTTTGCTTGGGTAATCTACAAGGACAGTATGTTAATAATGAATTATACAATAAAAAAAGAAGAATACCTTCAGGAAATGTCATCACAAGCTTATAAACTCCCTTTTCCCATGGTGTCTATTATATGAAATGATGAATTCTATGCATGTCTAGCTTTCTTTCTCTCTCTCTCTCTCTCTTTTCTTACACCTTCTTTTCCAGGAATACCGCAAGTCCAGGTCATCAAATCAAGTGAATTGTCAGGACTTTTGCCTGGCCGTGCCCAGAATCCCTACATGTGTGTGTGATTATGAGTTTTTATGATTAATGTCCTTCTTTGCTTCAATTACATGTGGATGATCTTTTCTCCATTGTTTTCTTTCTTCCATTAAACGACCACGTGCAATGCCTGAACTCATGATGTCGATTGGTTATTTTTATAAATGTAATGCAAGGCAAGAATAAAGAATATAAAAAATAAAAAAGTGGTAGGGTTAAAATTTTAATGTTCGCCCACGAATAACGACAAAGAGCAACAATGCACCTGTTTTTTTATTTTGAGTGATGGGCCATTCCATTTGATGAATAGCATCTAATCCTTTATTTTTGCATATGTTCCGTTTAATATACATATGAAGACATAAGAAAGAGGGGGGTATGATAAAGGAAGTATATAGTGTAATTTATACAAAAATTTACAGTCAACGACGTGAATAAGGCTCTATAACATAACCCGGAATAATAGAAGATGGAGGAGGAAGGATGAGAGTCATGGAAGAGTGCTTATAGTCGTCATTCATAATGGTACGTAGAGGAGGCAACCGTGTTCCCCAATGGTAAGTCATATGATGGTCAGTTACATTTGGTGGTGTAGGTAACCTTTCGGATTGGGATAAATAAGGTAAAACTTGCTTGTTTGCAAAACAAGAGGAATGTGATACAGGATAAGGGCTTGGATCCATGCTGTTACTGGAATTAGTGTAGGTCGTACTTTCTGGGCTTGGAATTGTTTGACTCTGATATTTGAATTTGTTGGTCAATGCCCTATAGTCATGGTCGTCCATAGAAGAAGAAGAGGTTGATATAGATGACTGCCTTGATTTATCTGTTGTTGCCTGCCATCTTCCAAAGAAGACATCGGATGGGTTCATGGATGAATAAGGAGGAGGAGACGTAGAGATAAGTATGCCTGATCGTTTAAGACTCTTCTTTTGTTGGTTATCTGTTTCATCTACATTCTTTCTTTTGCGTCTACATAAATACTTAAATACATGTAATTCAAAATAATAAAAGAACTTACGATTGCATTCTATGTTCTTTGCGAATCCTCATCTTGACTCCTTGATCAGAAAATGTTCTTGATAAGAACGTTGCCTCTACTGGACCGGGGAAATGTTTTGGTAGATAGACCGTGAATGCATTGGAAAGCATCGTTTTACGGGTATGTACCACGCCACTAATAAAAGCATGAGTATTCAATATTATGTAGAAAAACAAGACTTACTCTAATATCTCAAATAGACTAAATTGTAATCTAAACCTGCCTTCCTTTTTAACTGCAAGATCACCAAACACAAAGAAGCCACCATCTGAAGAAAGATGAGCATGACACAAAAAAATTTTATAGAATAAATATTTACCCGAATTATCAATATCACGGAGCCTATGTAAGGATGACACAGTTGAACCCGATAGATAATCTTGTGCTGGCAGTAACAGAGTCTGAGGGTCCTGTTCTGTAACGATATTGGCCACCATAAAGTAAAAAGGGCTTTGAAGACATTTTCTGTCATTGAATGTCAGTAAAAGTTTAAAAAACGTGTTTTTTTTTTCTTTACTTTAATTCTTCTTCAGTAATATTTTCCCAATATAGCTGTAATATAGGAGGGGGTTCTATTGGTCGCCTATCTATTACAACAAGGTTAATGGCTATCATGAACAATTTAATATGTTCATACCTCTTTCATTAACCAAGCTGACTTTGGCTCTTTCAGGTTGCTGTCTTAGAATAATGTTGTAATTTCTGTTAATTTACGATTATTAGTGGTTATTGTCTTGTGTGTGCTTAGTTGATAAGTTACATTCTTTCTGAAATGTCAGAAATTGAGCTTTCTATAAATCGATAAGTGCAAGATGTTGAAAAGTTATTGTTGATCATGTTTCAAGGAAGAAGAAAAAGAAAAAAAAAGAAAGACCATTTGTTATTTTCTGTAAAAAAAAAAAGTGAATCATTTTAACCTTGTTTATACAAATTCAATTAAAGCTGAGATTTAACCAAATAAAGCTGCTTCTTTTAAAAAGGGGGAGATTGCAGCAATGATTTTACTATTTAAAGTAAAATTATTTACTTTTGGTTCTCAATAATTTTACTCTATATGGTAATTGCCAAGACTTTATCCAGGAATATCATCACTTTCACGTTACACCAGAACTATGGATACGCATATTACATATAAATAGTAATGGTTGCGCCAAGAATAAAGAATAAAATAAATAGCTCATCATTATGAATTTATATCTTAGCAACGTCACCTAAGATGAGTTATTTTATTTAATAACTTTACTTGGACAAATTTACTCTTAAAGTAAAAAATAGGCACTGCTTCAGGTTACCCAAAAAAGAAACAAGTTCAAACATTTACCCTTCATTTTCATTCTAAATTTATTTCATGTATACACGTGTACCTACAAGAGAGATTAAAAGATACTAAAACATAACCTCATCTTCACTAGTATTACTCACATAGTATAGCTCAATTTGCTTCATTGAGCTTTACAATCATCCCGAATATACTCTTAACCATTGAGCTCAGTCGTATTTTGATTTTCGAATCCTTTGTCTTATTGCGCGTCGAGCCGATATCAATTAAAGTTTAGTAACTAGACTTACTGATTGTAATTTCATATGATACGTGTAACTGCTGTATTTTTTGTTTGTCTTGTATCTTGGAAAAATGGCTTGATAAGGTGTTTTATTATTATCTATTGTCTTTGCAGTAACGTTTATTGCAATTGTTTAACCTATAAATTTGCAATTAAGGTCAGCAGTAAGAAAATCAAATACACTAATACTTTATTTCAGCTGCTTTTTTCTGTTTTCATTTTAAGCTCAAAGGATACTTTAGTTTAGAAATAAGAATCTCGAAACACAACTTTAGCTTTTGGTACACTCGTTATATTCAGAATAGCAGTAGATTCATTCACCTTGAGAGTAAGTTCTGTTTCTAGATCTTAATGCCAAGTAGCGTCTTTAATTAGCCATTCACTTTCTTAAATTAGAAACTTAATTATGCATACTTTAGTTTACTGTCAATACAAAAGATTTCAAGCAAAGGGTATTTAGTACAAAAACGTACATGCTCTCATGGCTATTTAGACACATGTACTTAATCATCTACTTATGATCAAAGACAAACGCATCTAATAGGATGACCTCCCATTACTTAAAAAATCAAAATGACTATGGTACTTCTAGATAACCCTTATTGGCATACACACACGGTTCACTCCGCCTACGTTTTCTATAGTCTTGATATGCTACACATACTAAAAATCTCATGCTCTTCCCGAAATAGTATACATCTCTCTCTCCCTTTTTTATCAGTTGTAGAATGCCTGATTTTGGACCTGCGTTTGCTCAGTCAGAAGACTCTAACTTTGATTGTTTCAGTTTTCTCTTCCTGGTGCTATTGTACTTAGCTATTTCCGAAAAGCAACATCACACTGCTGAGAAACTATATCACTGCATATGTTTGTATTTTGCATTATGAATGGTACAGAACAAAGCTTCTTTTAGGCACGAAAATACCCGGCTATTATCACGAATAATTCAGTGGCTTTTATTCATTCTCGCTTATGAAGGATAAGACAAATATACTTTTGCTTACAGCTCCTTGTAGATGGAGACATTTGAGTTGATATTTCTAGTTTGTACTTCAATAGTAGGTACCACCTTATGCAAGCTTATTGGCTTATGAATGTCTCTGTAATATCCGTAACAATAAACCTTTTTAAGAGTGCTGAGTAGACCACATGATACCATGGCTCTTGTTATTATCGTCTCATGTACTTTTAGCCCTTCTCTTTAAGGAAATAGTATCACCGCTATGAATATTGTAAGAATCTATCCTTTAATGTTCTCAATCCTAAACAAAGTATATGAGACAGCTTAATATTTTCATTAATTCAGTAATAACACGATATTACAACTCCTTTACAAAAAAAGAAAACTATCTTAATCGGGATCAGTGTAAGGATGGACCGTGGTTGTACAGGTAAGCAGAAGAATGGATATTCCCGTTGAGGTCATTGGTTTATGTGTCTCTTTTAATGCCAAGTGTCAATGATACACATAGCATACACACCTTAGTATATTTCACATATTCTGTAACGCAACAGACATAATAAATATCTTTTTGTCAGCTATGTTAAATGGTGACATTTGTAATGCTTCTCAACTGCCTTTCTCTTGGTTACAGTCAGGTAGTGTAACAGGAAACCCGTATAAATCAACATTCGCTATTGTTGCTCTTTTTCTTTAAACATGACGTTTTCTGATCTTCCTTCAAAAGAAAGTTACTCTGCTGCATATCTTATCTTAGATGAATATGTCATGGTGGTATTATTTGTCATTACTAGATCGATTTGTTTATAAAACAGAGGCATATGTCAAGCAATATTCTTTACTTGTGCCTTATCAGAGCAGAATATCGCTACGTGAACTCGCTAAAATATTTCACAGATTGTGATCTATCTCTAAAGCAGATGGTGTCGCTAATAGGAAATATTCTTTTTCATAAAGTAAATGTTATTAATATATATATATATATATATATATATATTTATAGACATACATTCTTTTGGCAAGGGCTTTTTGCTTAGCCCTTTGAGATACCATGAAAATATAAAGACAAAAAGATTTTCAACTGTTCCTCTTCAGTTACTTGTAATTCATAAATATATGTGTGCAGCATGAAGGGTCGAACATAGCCGGGCCACATAACGAAGCGCAGCTGTCGAATGGCATCAGAGCATGGGAGCTGACAGAAGCTGATTTACTAAAGCATGACTTGAGCACACCCATCATCAACTGCATTGTATGTGGAACTGGTCATACAGTACCATGACAAGAGTAGAAGTAGCTCAAGCATGTCCTTGATTCTTATTATTCTATGAGTCAATATGTTCATTGGAGAATATATGAAAAAGTAGCCCTAAGGCGGCGTCTTTGCCACATTATCTTTACTACAAGCATGTTGAAATGTCGGATATGGCAAAAGGTATTTATTTTGGCGTTATAAAATAAGAACGAATGACTTTTTTCTAGCAAAACTGCTGATCAAGGCTTTCTTTGAACTTTGTAGACTTTATGTCGGCAAATATGGCAAAGTTAAAAAGGAAAGCAATGCCTTGCATGGCACCATGGTGTTTCTTGATGCTAAAAGGGACCCACTCAATGAAGGTGTAGGCGCTATAGAACAGCAATACAAGACTTGTCCAGGTAGGATCCAAGTCAGAGCAGCAATACGGTTGTATAGGCACAAAGACAGGTAAGAAGAAACAATCAGCGTTCACATTATTAATTTTTAAAAGATATTATAAATGTGGTTAAAAGCACGTACATGTACATACCATGCTCAACAGCTTCTATTGGCTTTATTATGAAAATTACCAGACAGTATCAATTTGCAAAGAACGTGTTGGAAAAGGCCAATTGGCAGGGATCAAACAATTATAAACGGCATAAGGGATTACTATAATCCCCTTAAGCTGGTTTTCGATAATCCTTCAACAGTTGCTGTGCCTTCAATTGAGATTGGTGTATCTCTTTGAGTGACTATCGTAAAGCTATTTATATTCTTCTATAGACGTAGCATGGCACACATATATGCTTCATTACAAAAATTATGTTAGTTTCACTGGCAGAAGCCTGGGTTTTGTCCTTAATCATGGTGCTAGCTTTACCAAACGATATCTTTAGCGATATCTTGCCAAAATCAAGGAAGCATGAATCATGCAGCAGGAACAAGAAAGAATGGTTAATGAAACTTTAGTTAAAGAAAGTACCCATCGCTCTTCCTTTAGCCCAAGGATATTGTTTATGGACAAGATAAAGGTTAGAAAAGAGAAAACAAAAGGAGAAGGTCACCTAGATCAGCAGGAATATTTTCTGAAAGTAAATTCTCTAATGAATTCGAAGAATCAGAATCAAGATCTTACAATACACATACAACGTTTACACAATTAAAAAAAAAAAAAGCTGAATACTTATTGAGATAGGCCATGCTGAAATGAATATACATTTCGGTAACTCTGGAGACCCTGCAGTTGTGGCCATTCACAATGGTCAAGATGCCATATTATGGATTTATTGCGTAAGCTTGCGCATTGCTTTGATCTTTACGTTTTCTTACTTTTAAAAAATGCAGAACAATTAGCTGTGATGCAAGCTTATATCATTTTTACTGCACAGAAAAGCGAACTAAGAGTATACTAAAATCAATACTAAATTTTGATTTAGCCAATGCGGTATTCAAAACAAGGTTACTGAAAGAGATCAAGAAGATAAAATATATACCTGTAATACAAGTCTCATTGATTTTTTTTAGAGGGAAAACCATTTTCCTTTGAGAAATATAAAGATAAGTATATATTTAGTAAAAAAAACGGAAAATATACAACTAAAAGATATTAGTATATAAAACTCACTTGAAAGGCCCTATCTCAGAGGATAAGCAAAAGATTGAGCGATACTACTAATGTAAAGGTCAGTTTGAGGCAAGCAAGCTAGTGAGGTGTAGTTTTCCATGATACATAAGTATCCAATCGGTATTCTTCGTCAGTAGCAATCAATAATATGTCATACGCTGCCTTCAATGTTATCCCAGGATAATGGCTAGATAGAACAGTATTTTTTTTCTTTACTTATAAACTAAACGTGATTTTTTTCTGCACAAGAAGAAATATGAAACTTCATTGGTAATCCTGTCAACATGGTGACCATTCAGAGATTGAGCTATGTAAGCTATGGTGTGAGCCTTGAGTCTAGAAAGGCACAGTTCAAGCATTACTTAATATGGAAGTGGAGGTTTACAGGACAATCATAGACATGCGACATCACTTGCAACACGTGACATTAATTTTCTCTGCCAAGCGATATTAATTTCACAAGTCTGCAAAGTCGAATTCATATTTACTTCACTTTTTGGAAATAAATAGATTACGTCTTTAAAAGAGTGTAAATTATTGCTTTTATTTCTCAATTTCAAATAAAGCAAGTGATAACTAAAAGAGGAAATATATAAAGTAAGAAGCCAAATGAACCAACAAGATGACTTATATGCATAAAAAATAGAGTAAATATGGGCCAAACTTTATCTGAACCAAACACGAACAAGACGTCAAGTAAAGATGCCAATGAAAAATACTTTTATGGTTGCTCCCATATGCAAGGATGGAGATTGAGTAATGCTTGCGGAGAGAAAAGGAATTGAATTCATTACTCAAACAGTTGTAAATTAGCCATGGAAGATGCTCATACCACTCTTTTAAAGTTGGGAGATACTAATTGTAGTTTTTTTGGTGTCTATGATGGACATGGAGGTAAATAAGGATACATATTGACAGGAACATACTAATATTTTTTATATAAAAAGGCTCATCCATTGCGCAGTACACTGGCCAAACACTGTATAAAAAGTTACTTGAGAGCAAACATTTTGCTAAAAAGGAGTATAAGGAAGCTTTTAGAGACGCATTCATGTCCGTAGATAAAGCCTTATTAGAAGGTAAAGAATAAAAAAAAAAGGAAAAAGAAAAAGCGCAATACGATTCACATCAATAGATAACAATTATGCACTGGATCCTTCTGGCTGTACTGCTGTAGCTGCATTAATAACGGATGACAATAATATCATTGTGGTAATGATGATGCAGATAGTGATGACATAGTAATGTTAAGTGTTATCTTAGGCAAATGCAGGTGATTCAAGAGCTATCATTAGTTCGGGAGGCAAGGCCAAACCATTATCATTTGATCATAAGCCTACAAACGAAGTCGAGATGGAAAGAATCATTAAGGCAGGCGGTTTTGTTGAATTTGGACGCGTGAATGGTAAGCGAAATATGAAATAAAAGGGGAAAAGCGGCAAAACATTAAGGAATGAGAATATAGGTAACTTGGCATTATCAAGAGCCATAGGTGACTTTGAATTTAAGCAAAGTGAAGAACTTGCAGCTGAGGAGCAAGTGGTGACATGTAAGTGAACGGTTGTGAAAAATGAAAAGAACTCATGACCTGTGATATTTTAGGTAACCCTGACTTGACTGAACACAAAATCACAAAAGAGGATGATTTTATAGTGTTAGCCTGTGACGGTAAAAGAAGCATAAAATAGAAATATACAATATATATAATATATTTAAATAGGCATTTGGGATTGCATGTCAAATCAAGAAGTAGTCGATTTTGTCCAAAAAGGAATCAGTTTAGGAAAGAAGCTTGAAGAGATATGTGAAGACCTGATGGATCATTGTATTGCAGATGAGGAAACAACAAATGGACTTGGGTATGATAACATGTCTGTGATTATCGTGGGTATCCTGAATGGCAAAACCCAAGAGGAGTGGTACCAATCGATTGGAAACAAGTCTCAAGTGCCCATCACGCCTGACTCTCCCTGCCCATCTGCAGCTAGTTCTCCTAAAGTAACAAACAATGGCTTGTAAACCTATTTCATCTCAACTTTTCTATTGTTGAACTTGTGCTTCATCTGAGTTTTAACTGTCGCTATGATGATAACATCATCCAGCCAAGCTTATTTTTAAGCGTGGTTGTGTAATGGTACGACAAAGAATAATAAAAAACAAAACAAAGAAAAAGATATTCTATTTTGTTCCTTTTCTACATTTTCTGTGGCCCTCCTTTTTACTTTATTTTTTTCTTGAAAATAATAAATAAGATGACTAAAGCTGATCATTACTGGGGACCAGTGACTAGTTCAGTAGATTGGTAGATTTAATGTTTTGCTGATACCATAATAATGATATCATTCTGATGATAACATCAAACTAAAATAGGTGCGAAGAAAATTATCTGTATTCTGCTTACATTGCAGAATTCTGGAATACAATTTCAGTAAGATAAGTTTATTGAATTGATTATTTGTTTACATATTTAGAGTTTTGCCATGGTCATCTTTGGTTGCCTAGGTGCATGTTTACACTGGCAATCGTTGGGATGGAAACTAAGTGCTGGTTACCTATTTATTGTCATTGTTGGCATAGGAAGGTAAAACCTTGTTTCTATCCGTAATATGCTTTTACTAAAATAATAAAAAGTATCTTATTTCATGGCACATTACAATTCCAATACCAAATGTGGGACGAGGTACATACATGGTCATGACTGACACGGAATTTTTAGTTTAACTTGAAGCAAGGTGCCAATGATTTGGACTGCATGCTATTTATTTTGGTTATTATTAGAAGAGCATGGATATAAACATGTATTTTACGCAGCGATGATGATTGTTTATTGCTTATTGGCTACCATCTTGACTAGTCAATCCAAAGGCAGCTTACAATTTTACTTATTCCAAGCATCGTAAGCCTTAGATCAAATGCTTCTACTTTCTTCTTTATAGTGACCCCTTTTTTCTGACAGATTCGGTCTAGTTATGTGGAGTTGTTTTTGGTTTGTCTGGCAAATGTATCGACGCGTAGAAAGAAAAGAAATCAAGTCTATTTTTCATCAAGGTGTTTATTACCTGATAGGAGCCATCTCTGTTTGGTTATTCGATAAAAATCTTTGCTTTGTTTATAAATGGATTCCTAACCCTCAATTCCATGCTTGGTGGCACATTTTGGTAAGTAATAGATAAAAATTTACAGAAAGACTAAAACTTATTGTAGATGTGCATCAGTCTACATTATTTTTTTGTGGGCGCAGGACATGAAATGGTCAAGACAAAGGCAGAAATCAGATATTTAAGAAATATCATTCCATATATTAAAGTTAATCATCAAAAAGACGAATGAAACAATTAAGGTTGGACAAAGAACCAACATGATGGATGTGGCTAACCAAATAAAGTTTATTCTAATTTTTTCTTTTCAATAACCATAGCAACTCCTTTCAAATTCCGAAATTCATGTTAAACTTTGTTTAAACAATCATTGTATCATAAACGGGGCCAGAACCTAAAAATTTGCTGTGTGTTATGACATCAATCGAAAAATAAAGAAGAGAGGCAATCGAGATATTTCCCAATCAAGTCTTTTATGTATTTTGTGCCCCCTCCCCCTAGTTTTTTCTTTCCCCCCAAAGAATGCTTTTTTTTTTGTATTGCATGAAACATTATTATTTTTATTTTTTCGCGCGTTTATGACATAATTTGCTGATCATAGAAGGGAAAAAAAAGTTTAAAATAGATTATAAATATACCTTTTCCTTTCTTTTTTCTTATTTTTTATTGTTATTTCCACTCTTTTTCTTTTTCCTCTTATTTATTATTTATTGCTATGGAAACCTATTTTGGTTATATAAAGACGCCGCAAGACGCTCTAATTATATTCGAAGCATGTAGAAAATCAAAACTACAAAGAGTTCAACGTAGATTATCATCAAAAGAAAGAGTTCAAATTAGATCTGGTTCAGTATTCGCATGGGACGAAAGGGAGGCTGGTATGCGCCGTTGGACAGATGGCAAAACATGGTCACCTAGTCGGGTACTAGGCAGCTTTTTAACTTATCGTGAGTTGGATACCAAAAGAAGACCCCGTCGACTTTCATTAACTATCAACAAATCTTCAATTGCCTGTTCATATAAACCAGATGGCCTCATCAAACAAAGCTTTTCCATTTGTACTGCTGCCAACCAAAAGCTACACCTTATCTCTTATTATTCAAAATCTGATGTATTAGCCGGTCGTTTAAAGCAGCCCTCAACCGATCCTTTATTAGCTTCGATTAAAGTACAAAAGGGACTTTATCCAGAACTGAATCCACTTGATACCAGTGGTGGACATTCAGCTACAATTCACAACATGCGCCTCTCATTATCAACGCCTTCCTTATCCCGCCATTTGTCAATCGACGTCGATTTGGCTAATTCTCCTCCTTCACTTTCTTCCTCACCTAGCACATGTGACGACGAACTGATGACAGATTTATCTTCGCCTCCTCCCCCTCATCACCATCATTATACTCCTAGTTTTACAAAGTCAATGTTACCCTTGCCTCCCGCTCAAGACATTGCTTGGGGCAAGATACCTTCTTCTGAAGATCAACGTCAACTGAACGCATTACAAGCATTATTAAGACTATAAATTTCATCACCCCTTATACCTTTTAATACTACTACTACTACTACTACTATTACTATTATTATTTCTATGGCATCTCCTTCTTTTTCATGCTTTCTTTTTTTTTTATATTATCTATTGGGTCTCCTTAAGCTATTTCTCTTTCTTTCTCTTTCTCTTTCATAATACTGTCTACGTTTTATCAAGTCCCCCCCTTTCCTCTCGTTTCTATCTTTATTTATTACGCCTACAAATATTTTTTATTTTTTACATTACCAAAAATAAAAACTTTACGCATACAAAAAGAGTTACCAAGAAGGAATGTTAAACATCAAACATTCTTTAAACTTCTATTGTAATTTTTTCCCCTTTTTCTGCTCTTTCCGTCTTTGTGTCTCCTTTTAATAGTCTCACAAATCAGTCTAGTATGCATGTTATTTTCATAATAAAGCATGATCTTGTTTTTTTATCTTGCCTTTTTAGTTACAAATGATAAAATTTTGCTTTACAAAAAGAACCTTTATTCTAAAAAAGGATAAACACAGAAGAATATGGATTCTTGGTGCAAAATTAAACTTGACGTTCTCTCTCTCTCCTTTATTATTCAACACTTTACAGTTGGCTATCATGCGCTTGGGCCACAGATTAAGCTTCAACAGGTTTTTGCCATAGACCATAAGGTTGGCTAGGATCGGTTTGCCATAAACGTATGGTTCCATCCTCTACATTCCGATATGAGTTATTATAATTATTATTATTACTATTTTATTTTTATTATTATTATTTTTACCTGAACCAGTTGCGTAAATTTGACCATCAGGACTATAGCTGACAGTGTGAATAGGGCCGTGATGACCTTTATAGACATCTACATTATGCATTCAATCGTTTTGTCCCCCTCATATTTTTACTTGTTTAAAAAATACCTTTGACTTCACCTGTATTAAAGTCATAAATTCTTACCCATAAATCTTCATCACTTCCAGCCACAAATTTCTGATGATCAGGATGAAGTGAAACAGATGATGTCTTTTCTTTGGTCTCGATCGTTTTTACATCTTCTAATGGACTATTTTAAACAAATTTAGAAAACATTATGCATAAAAAAAATAGTCTTTACCTATCCGGTTTCCAAAAGTTAGCCGTCTTGCCTGCCGCCCAGCACACATACTGTCCATCCATTGAAAGTGTCATCGTTGACACAGGTTTCGTCTGAATCATGCCTCGTTCTCTCATCGTTCGTAAGTCCCAAATACGCACCGTAGCATCATCACCTGCACTCAGAACAGCATGGTTAGCCTCGTCCCAGACAACAGCCTTGATTGTTCCTTCATGGCCCGGTACTTCCAATGGGTGTGCCTCAGGTCGATAGAGATCAAAGATACGTAAAAGACCTTCTTGCCCACCTGTGACGATTTTGGTATTGTCTTCACTGAATTCGGCGGTTCGCACAATATGTTGGTGACTAAATGAGTGGACCTCTTTACCCGTCTGTGTGTTCCAGATCTTGGCAGTGAAGTCAGCAGAGCCCGTCACTGCCTTAGTCGCATCTTTAGATAATCGTGCACTCCAAACGGCTCCTTTGTGTCCTTCAAATGTACCAATCCAGTCACCAGTGACACCATCGCGTAGCATGGGATTGCCATCTGCATGTACACTTGGATTAATGTTGTCTAGTGATAAATATTTCTGTACCTTTGCATGCAGATATTAAATAGTATCTTCCATCGCGTGCCATGGGTGAAAACTGGAGATCAACTACAGGTCGTGTGTGTCCTGAACAGGTTAAGGGAATCACTCGGCTGGTATTCATTATGTTTTTATGTAGGGAAAAAAAAAGAAAAAGTAACAACAATAACAGCTAAAAATGTTTACAACTCCGGATGTTGTATGTGCGTGTGGACACTGCGTGTTTCGTGGCCCACGTCCAGGGCGGGGGACATCAGTAATACCGTTTGCTTTTATTCTTTATAAGTGTTGATCATGATCTTTTGTATCTCTTTTCTCACTTGATTATCATATTCTTCTATTTCCAATCACTGATGTTTGTTATTAATAGAGACTCCCACAAGTAGGTATAAAGAGTATATATGTGGACTTTAACAGCTACTGATGACACACATGTACAATCATGCAAGGTTAATAATACCGTGCTGTGGATTATATTGAATAAAGTGACCCAATGCAATCTTTTGTTTATATAGAGTATGATTGGTCTGTTGTCTGCGTGCAACCATAATCCAGACCTTTTTTTTGGTTTTATTTTTTCTTTGCATGTCAGAGCATTTAGTTGAAGAGTTGAAAGAAAAGATCAATCAGCTTTTAAATGATGAATTACTAAGTGATGTATCACCTTCACTCTCTGAAAAGGAAATCGATTCGCTTATTGCAGTTGAAAAAGGACAAGCCTTCAGAATACGGGTTGAGCGTGAGCCTTTACGACCGATCAGTAAGATCACAATGAACAAAAAAAAAAAAAAAAAAAAAAAGAAAACTAACTTGGGTCAGATCTTATTGTTGGACAATCCTATAGTGTCAAAGATATCAAAAAGCTTATTCAAGTAACAGTAGAAAGGATGGAAAAGGAAGAAAAAACAGGCAGGAAGAGAAGAATTAGCTGGTAATTATTATTGATGCTATCATTATGGGTCTCTTATATGGTTAGGAAATTCATTTGGAGAGCATACTGCTTGGTATTCGATGGCACAAAGTTATTAGATGATAATGTTATTGTTAGTCAACTAGGAATCAAGCAGCACAGTGTACTGAAATTTACGCGATTACCTCATCAAAAAGGAAGGCACAGTAAAGCTTGGAAATGGTATTAACCAAAAAAGATGAACTGCAGTGTTTATAAAAGCGAGTAGACTGCTGTTGCTTTATGTATAGTACATATATATCACTTTGAAAAAGATGGTTCCTTGGAATAGTCTGAATAATATAGATTCATGATGCCTTTGCACGAATCATTTCATTTATAATAAAAGACAAGACTGTCAACACTTTAATACCGTTATGGCTGGCTTCTCTTCTCTTTCTTTGGTCCAGAAGCCGAGTTTTACTTTGTTTCTTACAAATGCCAATTTTCAAGAAAGTTCCGTTACTGGTAAGCCGTAGTTGAAAATTACTAAGCGCGGAGTTTAATTGGTAAGAAACTATCGAGCAGTTACTCGAATCTTCTGCAAAAATGTCTATATAAACTCTGCCTTTTTTGACAGGATCAAGAAAGTATTATCTTTTTTATATATCTTTAACTATGTACTTTTATATCCAACCAGCAGCCACTTTTGATTATCCTTCCTTGTCTTTGGACGACTATGTTCAACTTCATCGTCTCCTTCGCCAAGAAAGACAAGCTGCCATGTACCATGCACAGCAACAACGTCGTATTCAAAGGGCTTTATACAACCTTGAAGTCATGACTGAACTCTATCGTCGTCGTCAAGAAGAAGAACGTGCTATCCGTGCTTACTATGAGCAAAAAGAACGCCAGCGTCAAGAATTGATCCGCCAACAGCAATTGGCTCAACAACAACAACAGCAACAACGATATCTTGCTGCCTTGGAGGAGCACTACATGAATTGTTATTATCCTCAAAAGCATCAAGAGCCTTTTGCCCATCATTCGACATTCTATCAAGAGTCAGAGCCTGAGGAGGAGGAAGATGAAGATGATAATGAAGACGTCCGTACTCAGCAATTGGCTGCCTTGGTTAAATTGATCTTTGGCACTCAAGATGAAACGACAAGACATGAAGAACCTGCCCATGATGTGCCTCTATACAAGGAATCTCAGTTTGGTGAAGTCAAGCAGCAAGCACCATTTGAAGCTAAGCATAATGAAGTTAAGCATGAAGAACCTGAAACTACTATGGAAAAAGCAAAACCTTACGGTGATATGGCACTGGATGACACAGAAACTAAAGATACCAACCTTGATAGCACTAATGATCCCATGGAAGAGGACTTGGATGACGAAATGGCTTCTGCTGATGAAGACGTGCCTTCCCTGATAGAACCTACCGAAAATATCAAGGGCTTAGTGAGCGAGATCCTCGACGCTTCAGTAGAAAATCATTCAGACTTTTCGGTATTTCCTGAAGAAGATCCCGTAAAACTTGCCAAGTATGAAGCTCTGAGCCGAATAGAACAGGAACTGAAAGACATACAACAAAAGCATGAAAAGCATATATTGGGTAATACACTTGATTTTCCCTTGTCAAGCGATGGTCGACCTTTATCGCCTGATGCTCTCACTGCAACAACTGCTAATAACCGGGAATTCCTTGGGTATGAAGACGAGATAATGAAGGTACTGCTAAAGCTTGATACAATTGAATCAGATGGGGATGAAGATATTCGAAATGAGCGTAAAAACTTGGTGAAGCAAGCAGAAGGTCTGTTAGGAACATTAGATGAATATAAACAAAGAGAATGGGAACGAGTGAGTAGTGCTAGTGAAGATGAGGATGCACTATAACAACATTATCCTTTTATTCTTTGTAAATAATATAGAATATACATATAAAATAAATAAATGATTGTACACTTTTTCTTGTAACTAGAAGACTAATGAATAAACAATAATGTATTGCCGCTTTATACTTGTCAAGACGTTAAGTAATGTACTGCTGTTATAGACAGCGCATTAAATTCAGGAACATTGCTAGTCTTTTGGAGAGCCTTTGAAGAGGGGAGGGCTTTTATTATTATTATGCCATATATTTTTAATGCACTGTTCATATCGCGATTCCACACCGTACCACAAGATTCACACTTGAGGGCAGCATGTATAGAGGATATTTATAATAAAAAAAAAAAATGTTTATCCAACTTTGTATTGGCAGTAGCAGCAGTGGTTGTGGTCACTCTTTTTAAGGTTTCTTCCAAGTACTTGTTATTTAACAATCTTTGTCTTTTATTTGTAGCATTTGTGTTATACTCTGGTACATCTGCAACAACAACATTGGAATCTAGCGTAATGTGATTAGGATATTTGTGTTCAGTAGGTATACTTGCCAATTTTCTGAACTTCTTCTCGAAGTCTATTTATTATATCTTTTTTTTTTACATTTTTTGACCACAAGTGTTTCGTTACTCCAGTTTTCAAGAGCATACTTCAAGCAAAAGATGGTCCTTTCAGGCTCATCCACGTCTTTTTCATCTACTATTATAGATGAACTATAAATTTCTTTTATTGTAATATAAGCTGTGTGCTTGATATTTTCATTGGGTTTTCTATATGATCTGATCCCAAATTGTCCTATAAATACAAAAAAAGTTGTCAACATACGAGCTCACATTCAACTACTCCTATAGTGCTCCCAATAAATATTACAGTTACCTTCGACACTGTGCACAGTGTTTATTTCGAAATCCTTCAAAATATATTCAATTATTCCTATATGGTAGGAAACCAATTATATGGCAAATGCGCCACCTTCAATATTGATTTTTACACTCATTGCTCCATTATTTTTTATTGTTAATAATGGAGCTCGTGTAATGGTATTGCTGTATTCCGTAATTGAGAGTTCGTTGTAAGGCAAAAAAAGAAAAGCACTAATCTTTCTCTGATTTATTTATACTTCTCTAACAATGACCATACCAAGAAACAACTTGAGCACCATCAAGCTCATGAGTGTATTAGTTATTGATATATCTATTTATTCATTAAATTAAGAGTTTAAATAAGACTTAAGAAGCTTGTGGCAGCTACTTTCATTGGCGTACACATATGTCAGGTTCATCAAAAGGATACAAGTAGACAATATACGTTTATTCTTTCAAAGCAAAAATCCTTATCACAAACAGTTATTCTTCTTGGCTCACTCACATTACCTCGTGTAATGGTGTCTCACTCGTCGTAAACCTGTATGCTGCGATATAGATCATTTTCATTTGTCTGAATTTAAAGTGCAAATACTCTACATATTTAGTATCATTATTACCGTTTATTTTACTGAGCGCTATTTGTTGACGTTTGATCAAAAGGCCTCTTTTCATTTGTATGAAAAGAAATGACATCGTAAATAAACAGTTCAATCTAAAAGTCTGCTTAACTATAGCATCATGTCAAAGGGAGAATGTTGTTATATGTTTATATAGGATATATTGTGGTGCTAGCATTACTAGCATTATTCCTTGTGTTTCTTCTCACTGTTGATCAATTATCTAATTCATGCTCATGAGAAAAGTCAAGAATAACATAACCGGCACTCTCGTTATCAAGTCGGGTTTATCGAATGCTACTTGACCAGATAGCAGCTCATCGGTGATTTCTGCTCACTCGAGGTTGGCCGTAAGAGTGATGAATAAAGAGGCTTCCCAAAATGGCGAACAATGGCCATGGAGTCATAATACAATTGGGCCATAAAGCGAAGGTCGCCATGGTAACTGCTTGATAGAATAAATCAACGTTCTAAATTCGCAGCGTGAACTTGGTCACCTTCAACAATAGCATCAGCTATGCCACTGTATACATCAGTACGGAGCTTATCTTGGTTCTGACAAATCCAGTCAGGCTTGTATTTTACGGTACATATTTGTAGTATGTTCTCAATGACTGTGGTAACAATAAATTTGAAAGTCAATCTGTCAAAAAGAGATTTCTCTTTTTAATACTTTTTATAGTCACATGGGCAAGTCTTCTAAAGACAAGAGAGACGTTGTAAGTGAGGATACTTTTATGCATGCATGATTCATTTATACTTTAAAGTACTATCGTCTAGCAAAAGAAGAAGGTTGGAGAGCAAGAAGCGCTTTCAAGCTATTACAACTTGATGAAGAATTCAACTTTTTGCAAGGTTTTTTTACATAAAGACCTCTTGATCTACAAATGAATCTCATCTTTAATGTAGGAGTTAAAAGAGCTGTTGATCTATGTGCAGCGCCTGGTAGTTGGTCACAGGTTTTGTCAAAGCGATTAAAGTAAAGATCAGCAACAGCAGCTAAAATGTCACTCTAATTCTTTTGATAGTGAAAATCATGAAAAGACACCAAATGACCCAGAGCCAAAGATTGTAGCTGTAGATCTGCAAGCAATGGTAATATTAGATATGGGCTCTATGAAGCTGATCTAACATTATAATCTAAAGGCACCCTTAGAAGGGGTCATTCAGTTACAGGGAGATATCACTAAAAAGACAACAGCAGAAAAGATTATTTCATATTTTGATGGTGAAATGGCAGATATTGTTATTTGCGATGGTGCACCTGATGGTAACTTAGATGGACTATAGAAATACTTTATATAATAACCAATATGTCATAGTTACTGGCCTTCATGATATGGATGAATACATACAGGCACAGCTATTGCTAGCAGCATTGAACATTACAACACATGTTCTTCGTCCTGGAGGAACATTTGTTGCTAAAATATTCCGTGGAAAGGATATCACATTGCTCTACAGTCAGCTCAAGATATTTTTCCCAACAGTTACTTGTAGTAAACCCAGAAGTTCTCGTAATTCAAGTATCGAAGCTTTCATTGTTTGTCAAAATTATCAACCTCCTAAAGATTATGTGCCTACAATGGCTAATCCTCTATTAGATATGCAATATGGTAAATCAATCCTCTACATATTATAAATGTTTTATATGGCTAATTTATGAATAGACGATATGAATAACTTGGTGGGACCAAATAGAACCATTGTTCCTTTTATTGCTTGTGGTGATTTAAAGTAAGTTGTAATAGAGTAAAGAACAAAGGAGACTTATATAGGTTATTAGTGGCTATGATGCTGATAGAACATATCCCTTGGCTGCCTCATATAAATCGCTTGATCCATTACAACCTCCTATTACTGCACCTTATAAAACAGCAATGCAATTGAAAAGAAGTAACTTTTACAACAAATAAAATATCGTTTATTTATGTTAAGCTTGCTGAATACCATTTGACTGTTGCTGGAACTGTTGTTGTTGTTGTTGTTGCTGTTGCTGTTGCTGTTGTTGTTGCTGCAATAATATCTGCCTTGATTCATACTGTTTTGGGTATCTTTGTTTTAATTCAAGTTGTTCTTTTCTTTGTTCCTCTGTTAATGTCGGATCATCAAGCAAATACACAATGACGTTTTCCGGCATTTGTTCTTCTTGCTGTTGCTGCTGTGCTGCTATTTTAGCTTGACTGGCATGAAACATACGAGCATATATTGAATCTATTCTATTCTTTAGAAAACACAAGTCCTCTTGAGCGCGCCATTTTTCATATTCAACTTCACGACGCTCCAAATCTATTAACTTTTCTTTTTCTCTAAATTGACGTAGTCGCGCTGAAAAGAGAGACACTTTGCTATGCAGTAAGTCAGCTCTCAGCTGTTGATTGTCCTCTTCTTCTTTTTCCTTCATTTCAGCATCATTATCTTGTCGCTCGTGTATGGTTGAAGATGCTACTTCTGGCTTCACATTAGAAGCAAGAAAAGCGACTACTGACATGATTGGATTGTCTATTTTATCTTTTGCATCGAAATCTAGTAATCCTCGGTGCTTAATATCAGGATCAATACGAGGATCTGCTGTAGGCAGCTTCAGATAACGCAGCACACAGGCTTCCCGCGTTTTGCTGGATACATGTTCTGCAATCTTATTCCAGTCCGTTGGAAACATTTCGAGGCCTTCAAGTAACAATAGATCTTCTTGTTCTGTCCATGTGTCCTCCAATGGCTCTTCTTCGTGCTTCATCTCTTTATCATAATCTTCCTTTTTTGTGCCCTCGGGTAATTTGCTTGCTTCAAAGCATTCAGAACATACAAACATGGATTCATGTCGATATCCTTCATATATATTTTGTGATTTCTTACAGCATTCACACGTTTTTATAGTTTTCTTTTGTACATGGCGCTTCTTGGCTGTGTTAAATATGTCTTCACGCAAGTCTAGATTTAATGAAATCTCCTGCTTTATAGAACTGGCTTCTTCTGTCTTTATATGTTCTGGTTCTTCTGTCTTTATTTTCTTTTCTGGTTTTGGTGTCTTTACGGTTTCTTCAAGCGCGTCTTTATCTGTTGCCATATTAGTTTCTATAGTTGCATCTGCCGTTGTCTCGTCGGTAGATTGCTGATTTTCAGATGACAAGGCAGGCTGCAAGTCTTTTGGTATCTCTGCTATAATCTTGATTTGACCCGAAAAGGGAGGTCCAATGGCTGTTGGTTTAGCTGTTGGATCCATCTATAAAAAGATTTTTTATTAGCTTTTACTTGTATAAAATGCTTTCTGTCTCAATTACCTGATAATTAATAAGACCCCATTGTTCAAGAAATCCGTGAATGCGAATGATTGCACAAACATCGCCCGTCATATTTCTTCTACAAGCCGTTACTGTTAAATATTCTAATGGATTAAGACGGTATGTATTGACCATGAAATCACGGTATTCTTTATAAATGCTGGGTGTTTTCGATTTATTTTTATTGTTAAAGAATTCAGGTAGTCCGCGAATTTCATTAATGTGAATAGTGGACAAGTCGAACCAAGCAGCATAAGAAGGAATGATGACCTCATATTGCTGAACAGGTATAAATGGACGCGTAGTATTGTCTTTATCTAATCTAGGTTTCTTTGATGTAGACATTGGTTGTGAGTTGAAAATGTAAATGAGTGATCATATTTTCCTGGCTGACATTAATTAAAACCACCCAACAAAAGCAGTCATGATTTATTACATCATTCAAAGTATGCATCTTTGGATAAAGCGGTATGGCTCTGCTATTCCATTGCCTTTGCAAGAGGTGCTTCTTTGTACGTGTAATATTTATTGATATGACTAATTCAAGCCACATGAAGAATAAGAATGGAGCCTTAAAAATTGAGCTATATAAACACGCACAAACAAACAGTTAGTCGGCCTGATCAACAAGCCATTGACAAATCAAAACGATTTCGATTACTCGTTAAGAATCTATCAAAAAGTGTGCTTGCAAGTTTCCAAGACGAAGTTATTGTCCCTTCTCTTCAAGAATGTGGTCAAGTGCTCAAAGATGAAACAAGGCTCAAGCAGGCTTAATATATATTTATACTATCATGTGTCATATTCATTCTCCCAACAAATACGATGAACATGTATTTTAAGCAACTAGTGCTTATTTAAGCATGATAGTATCATAGGCGGAGAACAAAATGCTACCAAGTCAATAAGCCACAGCCCCCTGCTGAAAGAGGACGGAAACACTACGCACACGCGAAAACGCTTTGGGCAAATTAGAGCAGAAAGCTTTATTTATTTGTATAAAATACCATTGTCTTTCACGCCGTTTTTTATACAGGACGGTTCATTTAATGATGACAAACTTGGCCAAATTAACTTTCTGTATTTCTTTTCAATCTGGCAGATAACAACGTTGTACGTCGACCTGTCTAAGTAATAACATAGTTGGTCTAAAGGGCCACAGGTGTTTCGTATCTAAATAGTATGTATAACTTATTGCCTGCTGTATCAAACTATACAGGTCTATTATATACATCTGCAGCTCATTGAATACAATCCAAAGAATCGAACCAACAATTAGGTGGAGGAGCAGGGTTATAATTACTAAGGATTCTTTTAAATGCTGTAATACTCATCTTATCCACAAATTTCAGGTTACTTTAGCATTCACTTTAAAAGAAAGTACTTTGTATGTATATCTTGGTATAATTCATGCTTGTGCGAGTCTATCATTCCTTCATTTCTCGCTTAACTCCTAGGCGAATATAAGCTCAAATCAGCTAATCATAAAGAGGGATGTTCATGGCGTTTTCGCGTGTGTATAAGAAAAACAAGGCTTTGCTATTTATAAAATATCGTTCTTCGGTCATAGATGGTTTCTTTTCTTAGAGTTCTTCTTTTAGATGGAACTCGGATTTGTGCTTGACCGATTACTGATCTGTGGCCTGAAACCTAAGTACAAATAGGAGAGTATTTATTGAGAGGATCCGTATTTAAACTTTTAATGCAGTAAGCGGTAAATTCCTATCCCTGCTCTATTGTTATGCCATTGTGAAGCATATTCTTATCTTATTGTATTCATTGGTCCTCTGCATGCCTCAGTGCGGCTTTACTGTCAATATTGGATCATAAATGTGTTAATGCAAAGATTATAAAGTTTATTCATCATTTGTAAGTCAGTATTTATTTTTTATGATACAATTCTTCATCAGATCTAAAGAAAACCCTGTCCGCATGAGTGATTCTGCTCAAACTTTATTGCATAATTTATTATGTCTAACTTATAAAAAACAAGATTAGATTTTCCTTTACCTTTTATCGAAAAACAGACTGCGAAAATGTCTTCTCAAAACAGTGACCCCGGAAACTTTGCTGACCGTCCCAAAGAAGAAGTAGAAAACATTGCCCTCAGGAGTGGTAGGGCCACTGATCGCAACTTTGCTCCAGCTAGGGAACGCGCAAGTGAAGCTGGTCGCAAAGGAGGCTTGCATTCTGGTGTCAACTTTGACCGCCGTATTGAACGCACAAGACAAGCTGGTCGTAACCTCGAGCAAGAAACTGATTAAGTTCCATCATTCTCTCTGTGTATAAATTTGTGTAAATAGCACTTGTTAAATAAATACTTCTGTAAATGTGCTGTTGTAAAAACAAACAAACAGGATTATTGCGTGAATTTTCATGTCCAACTAGAATTAGGCATGATGCTTCATACAAGTACAGCGCACGTTGTAGTTAGTCTTCAAGTTATTGTCATATGATCAATTCTGATTGGCCAAGTAATAATTCTGTTTGCATATAAAATGATGCTTTTTATAATAATGAGGTCTTTCTTTCTTATTTATAATAATAAAAAGGTTATGTAGAGGCTTGTTGGTGTACATTTGTAACTATTCTTTACTATCATTCGTCTATATCACTGGCGTTACTCTATTAGATTTGGCTGTGCGCCAAGAATCTCCCCTGCAAATAGTAAAACTCAAAATATGTATAGTCACACTAATTTTTTTTTTGAATATATGTGTAGTATTTCCATTTTGACACCTGTTTGACCCTGGAATATAAAAAAAAATGTTGCAGAATGTTCATATAAAGGCTGGTAATGTCAATAAGCTGTATATATATGTACACTTCAACATAACTAATAAGACAAAAGCACAATGCGTTAGCCGTCGCTCACTTCACATGAGCCGCACATTATTTGAACAAAACCAGATCGAATCAATAGCAAACCAATTTAAACTATCACCCAACGTTTTAACCCAAGCATTAACACATAAATCATTCAAACATGGCAACACTCCCAACAATGAACGTCTTCAATATTTAGGTCGTCGTTCTCTTGAATACTTTGCTGTCGATTTGAATAAATCTCAAAATGCTCAACAATTGAATCAAATCATTGAAAAGGCAAACGAGTCTCAACATTTGGTAGCAAGATTTGATGCTTTAGGATTAGAATCTGCTGTTAGATGTCAATTACCAGGAAATAATGTATCTCCCGCAGTAAAGAGCAAAGTGATGCAAGCCTTGGTTGGTGCAGTGTATCATGAACAAGGATTGAATGCTGCAAGAGAATTTGTAAAGAAGACTATTTTTGTTTAATAAAGAATATATAATAAAAACAACAACTTTTATTGAATAGCTTAACGATAAGGATGTTCGGCTTGCAAGTTTCTATATATATAAAAGTGTGAGTTTATCTTGACTTGCTTTATCTATATTCATTACCTGGCAAGTTCAACTTCCCATTTATCACCATTTGCCAAGAGCTTTTCTTTGTTGTAAAGGAGCTCTTCGTGAGTTTCGGTAATATATTCATAGTTGGGTGTTTCAACAATAGCATCGACTATACAACATTTTATATTAATCCTCTGTCTACACTACCCCTCTCTCTTTTTGAAACTTACCAGGACAAGCTTCTTGACAGAAACCGCAGTAACTGTAAAGATGATCATCAATTACCATATATCTCTGAGTGAACCATAAACACTTACATGCACTTGGTCATATCAATATCATATCTTGTAGTACGACGAGAACCGTCTTCTCTGGGCTCAGCTTCAATGGTGATGGCTTGAGCAGGACAGATAGCCTCACATAATTTACAAGCAATACAACGTTCTTCACCTATTAAAAAAAGATTAGATATGAATAAAAAAAATAACAAGACTAGAATCTTACCTGATTGGTAACGACGAAGAGCATGTTCACCACGGAAACGGGTGGAGAGCGGACCCTTTTCGAATGGATAGAAAATGGTGTAAGGTGGACGGAAGAAGTTTTCGAGGACAACCCACATGCCACGCATCAGTTCTGTCAACAATAAGTGCTGTGCAGCAACATCGAGAACACCTGGAGGCTTTCCAGAAATTTGGTGGCTGTTATCATTGACAGGAGAAGCATGTTGAGCAATGCGAGAAGAGCTGAACTGTGCAGTTTGACTTCCAATAGGTGCTGCAGCAAAACGAGGAGCTACGGTGTGTGTATGTCAATGAGGAAGGAAGAAAAGGCTTGTCAATTTGACTTACCAGTCAAAAAGGGTCGAGCAGTAGTCAATGATCTATTAAACAATCTAAGGTGATTCATTGAAATTAAGAGTGGGGAGGATTTAATTAAAAGAGAGAGAGAAAAAAAAAATAGAAACCCAAAATGTGTCTATGTATTAGACCGCTGTCCCCCTTCAAAATCATTTCCTTTTCACACTCGGCAGGCCCGCTCAGCGGTCGCTAAGAACACACCTATGTCACCACCGAAATGATGACGCAAGGGTCCGAAGGGCCAATCAAAGTGGCTGTGAAGTGGCTTGATCACCACCAGAGGCTGATTCTCTTTTTAGAGAGGGATGTCTCGATAAAATACTATAATTTGACTCTCCATAAGACACCAGGATGAAGCGAATATTCAAAACAGCATTTATATCCCTTTGCCATACCTATTATTACTCATTAAAACTAACACTCTTATCATTTACATTGCACTTACGGTATCACGATCATTTGCAGCTGGACACAATTGGCAATGCTTCAACTGATAAATGACCGGAGGATAGCCTTTAGATAAAGTTTAGTATTAGCCCTAGTATATGACTTCATGCGTAATTTTACTTACTGCCGGGCTCTCTTTGTGAGCAATCCGATGTGCGACCAACAATTCTCTTGTTATCGTCCAAACATCGTAGAGTAGCATTTTTCTCCCCTTGCAGACGAGCTTTCTTTTTCCTTTTGAACATAAAAAAAGTTAAAGTTATTTAATGTTACAAATACAATGATCTGCTTACTTATGGTTGCAAACAAGCTTTTATCTTTCGTATTTGTTCTCGAGACGTCGGTGGCATTTGGAGCAGGTCACACTTGTCCTGAACTCATCAACGGGAATTACCAATGCCCTCTGCGCCAATGCCCTTTGAACTTTCTGTATATAAAATGAACATTAGCCTATTCAATAAAGTGATAAAGTTGTTATATTAATCTACCTTCACAGGGATGGGAGTATACCCTGCTTTTGTTCCAGTCAAGCTTTGGATCGCCATAAGCGATTAGTTCAATATTGGCATCCTTGTATTCCTTATAGAGCTCGACGATTTTAGCAGCTTTGGTTGCTAATAGATTACCGTAAGATGACACAGCATAAAAGATAAAATATTGACTCACCAATGGTTCTAGGATTAAATGGTTGGTTTGTACTTTCCCTAAGACCTCGAAAGAACCCCAAAAGGACTCGAAATATGTACAAGTGTATGTTTTGTGTAAGATGCAAAGAAATATCTTCAAAACAAAATAAGATTACATAAATTGACTAAGTTATTTTAAATTACTTTGTATAATGCAAGAAGTATAGATGTTCGATATTGCTACATGCAAACGGTCCAAGGCAGGTATGCTATATAAATATTCTATTGAAAACCGATTAGTGTTAAAATGGTAAATGTTATAGTGCCTACCTTTTGTTTCAGGAGATCTTCTTGTGGAATCAAATTCTTCAAAACAATCATTGATATTCTTGGAGAATTTCTACGCTCATTTCATTAGTGATTAAGAATTTGATATAGCTTTGACTTACAATTCTTTCATTACGCTTGTCTCTATCGTCTGCTACTTTTCTATACAAATGAGTCCAAAACTTGGGCGTCGTAATCAACAGAAAGTCACTGCTAGAAAACCCATTTTTAATCCATTTGCTCGCTATAAAAAGACCAAAGTTCATTGCATCTGCTCTCAAAATTGAGAACTCTTCTGATACTTGTCGAAGTGTTTGCTATGCATAAAAGTACAGTTATTTAATACTATTCATAATAGTAAGGGTGCTTATGATTTTAGGTTTTATTCTTACACGATATTCTTTATAGTCATTTTTAGTAAAGAAGATAGTTTGCACCTTCTCGAAATATATTTATCTGAAGGATTCAGAACAATGTCTTTTATAGTTTTTTGCTTTTTAGGTAATGGAAGAGGGTTTGTAGAGGATGAAGCTCTTTTACCTATACAGCTTATTAGAGATTCATGTAAGATGTAGTACGTATGAACACTTTACGAGGCATGTTGATATTACGAATGAAAGGAAAAAAGAAAGATACGACAACAGCTTTTCTTTGTCGAATGCTTTGGACAACTTTTTTGACAACATTATTATTGTATGTCAAAAAAACGATTAATTTTTATAAATTTACCTATCAAGCTTGCAGTGATGTATATTTAAAGCAGACCAAGCATGAATTAGAGATATATTGACAGAATTGGTATCCTAATGATGTTCTTATATTAGATAAAGAGAATTATATGTATAAGAACCTTCAGATGGTTTATTAACAAAAAAGTGATTGTGCAAAAATTATACGTCAAGAGTTGAATGAAGCTAGAGGAAGACCACGATGGGTATCTTTGGAAAGCCTTGTATGGCTGCTATTCCACATGGAACAAGCGACTATATTGGCTTTGCAGTAAAGGAGCAAGAAGATCAGATATCAGCTAGTCATTACCTAAGTAAAGACGACGATGTAGGAAAGTAGCAGAGCTGTATACTAGAAATATTGACCAATTCATTCAAAAATTCAGTATATCCCCAGCACTAATGTTTTATTTTAAAAACTATTACTTAGAGCACGAACGCTTCTTTAAGTGGGCCAGAGCCTACCAAATACAGATTTTCACCAATATGGAAACGAACAATTACATTGAGAGTTGGCGCAATCAGTTGAAGACGAATTGTTTACAAAAAAAGAAGAATAGATGCATGGATCGATTAATATTTATCTTGGTTGATGATGTTCATACAAATTTTATGCACAATACCGCAGGGATGGCCGCCAATATCGGACGTATGAGCTCAGAGACTAGAGAGGCAAGAAAGAGAATGATTGCAGCAGAAGAGATCAATGAGCTGCAATTAGAAGATATGGTGCAGAAAGTGTATATCGATGAAGAAGTTTGCTATATTGTCAAGCCTTTCACGATAGAAGTTGTATACAATGTATCAATTGAGCAAGAAATGATGACTGCATGCAATTGTATAGACTTTCAACGAAATAGGCGTGCTTTTAAGCATATGTATTTGGTTTATCACTTCGATAAAAGCTGTGTGGTTTACAGCCAAGGTAGACTGTCACGATAGTAATAAGAGAAATGCTACAGTATACTTACGACATTACCTAGAAATTGACTCTAGCTTAAGAATTCATACCATGAATAATGCTTATCCAGAATACTGTAGAGAATAATCATATTGAAGTAGATACTGATAGCTCTGATGTGCTTCAATCAGAAGTACCACCTGAAGCTGAAGGTAGAACGGATGAGTTGTTGACAAGCATCACAAGTGTATGCAGACAAGCTTTAGAAAGTCATATACATTTAACATCTAAAAATAACAACAGACTATTATAAATATATAATGAACTAAGACAGTTGTTGTCAGCAAATGAAGAGATGCAGCTTCCACCAAATATAAATATGTAAACACAAAGATAAAGTATAAAATAAAAAGAATTCTTATCTCTTTGCCATACAAGTCAGCCGCTCCAAATTTTAAAGTTCAGAAAAATCAGCGGTCCCTAAGCTTACGTCACAAAAATGATTTTGAGGTTTCCTTTTTTGTAAAGAGTGACTTTTTAGCTGGTTCCTTGTCAAATTTTTTTGTTTTATCTTGCCCTTGCCTTAATCCTATTATGCTAGCACTTGGTCGTTCATTTGCCAAGCTTTCGGTCATCCCAACAGCAAGAATAACAGCAAGTAAATAAATTATTGAAGCTTGTATTCATATACTAATATATATATAATGTAGCTCGTGCTTATGCCACAGTTGGAGACAAGAAGCTTCGACACCCCGCACTTAACAAAGACAATGTGCCTGACTTGAGCAAAGTCGATTACATTCTCGATCATCCTACTGAAAAGCCTAGTACATTAGAACAACAAAAGACCTTTACACCTCATCGTCCACCAGAGGTTGTGATGAACACAGTAACTGATATTATTGATACACCGCTTAGTGCTCCAGAACAAGCTCGATTGATGAAAAAAGCACTTGTGGTCAAACGAGTTGTCAACATGAACGGTAAAGGTAAACAACCCTCCATGTATGCCTTAGTTGTTGTCGGAAATGGCAACGGCTTGGCTGGTTATGGTGAAGGTAAAGACGAAGAAGCAGCCCGTGCTGTGCGTAAGGCAACCAACCGTGCTATCAAGAATATGCGATACTTTGAACGTTACGATAACCGCACATTGCCTATGGATCTCACACATAAATTCCACGCTACCACATTAGAACTTCGTGCTAGACCACCAGGCTTTGGTATCCGTACGAATCATTATGTGCACGAAATCTGTAAATGTATCGGCTTCCAAGATATCAGTGCTAAAGTGAGAGGATCAACAACACCCATGAACGTGATTAAAGCTGCATTTGAGGCATTGTCAAATACAAAACAACCTGAGGATATTGCAAGAATGAGAGGAAAGAAATTGGCTGATGTTCAGCATGTGTATTTTGGTGGTAACTAGACTGATTTCATTTGTATATTAATAATAACTAGAAAAATAATGAATAAAAAATAACGTTTTATTCATCTTATGCTTATCGAGGCACATTAAATCCACAGTACCACTAGTCTGCTGTAGGTCTTCTGAAGAGGCGAGGGCTTTTTTTGTCATATTTTGATATGTAAACAAAGATATTATATATATATATATTTAATGCACAGCTCACATCACGATTCCACATCGTACCACGATAACTGCGACAACTTTTTCGTTGTTGGCAAGTTGTGAGTGCGTCTATCGCCTTCAATTAGCCTCATTCTCATCGAAGGACTGATGGTAATGTAGGGTGAGCCGCTTTCGGTAGAGTCATCGTTATTAGATCTATCTTCACTTTTAATGCCGGAACTCTCATGGTTGCTCAGTATCTTATACGCATGACGGTAAATACGTGCGAGCAGCTGAAAAGTATCTTATAATCTCATGGTCTAGATTTTCATTTCTTTCTGCTTGTTCCTGAGCAGCGTATGAAGGATTATAAATCAAATCAACTTTACAATTGCGTCAATAGCTGTGAAAGAGGAAACAGAAGAAAATGGCACACCAACGCTTTATGTGTAAGCAGCCATGGCTGTTTTTTTACGATTTGGGATTTATTATACACACACATATATATATGCTTTTACATTTCTATCATCATATCTTGAGTCATTTGATTTTCATCATCCATCAGGAATAGTTCGCTCATATTAGGGATAGGATTATAGGAAAATTGGTCGACATAAGTAGGTGATATTAGATGGTCATCATTATTATCTTGTCCCTCTAGCTGGTAAGGTGATAATTTGGAATAATGTAGATAACTGGGGCCAGGGGTAGGAAAGGACTGTAATGGGTATGAGAATCTACTATCGTTTGACGGCATAGGTTGCATAGGATAGGCCATGTAAGGTAAATGGGATTGACTTTCTACAAATGTCATTGATAATGGGCGACTCTTTGCACGGTCTACGGGTGAGACAGATCTATTGTGAAGGGACGCAAACGAAGCACGTTTCTTGACGGACTGGACCGATCCAACAGGATTCTCAAAGCATTTTACAGTTTCAAGAGAAGGTGATTGTTTGGAGAGTATCTTCATCAAATGAATAGTTGCTACATATTGCCTATTAGCTGCATCTTTTGAGTTTCGGTTTTCTTCATGCATTATTTCATATCGATGTATTGTTGCTGCCGCAGACAAACAATGTATCATGTGCTGAATGCCACGAGGGAGAGCAGTAAATGTACCGATGGAAAATCGCTGCCATAAGGCTTCTGCAATGCTTGTTATGTCAGATGCAGCATTTGCACATAGTTTTCGATGAGGATAAGGTAGGAAATCATATTCGGATCTATCTAGTTGCTTGTCAATATAGCATTGATGCAAAAGAATGATACAAAAATGATAGGTAAGATGCAAAAGCCCAGTAGAGGGGTCTTGGATCGTTTGGTTTTCTCCTAAAAAGGTATGAGCATCCTGAGATATTTCGTAGTAAAAGTTTTCCAGATGAGTATGAATCGAAAACAGCCAGGATTGCTCCTCAACCAGTTGCTCCTTCGTGACCTGGTTGTTCTGCGCTTGCCTTCGAACTGTAAGACGTCTTACAACGGAATAAGTCACTGAGAGGATTTTGGATAGTTGAATGAACACATTCTGGTTTAATATAGCATCTTCAAATGTTGAGTGTTCGTCTGACATTAGTGCCGGGTATCCAGTCGTGCATTTGGAAGCATCAAAGTAGGTAGTACGCCCTTGTTCGATACTCATAAAGAGATCATACATGAATACCGCCCAGAATGTCCTTTTGCTGATCTCCGCATCCACGCCATCTCCATCTACTTCAGAAAGTCCTAGATCAAGACACATTTGAGCTGCTAGTCCGAGAAAGGCATACGATCTGTGAAAGTATCCGACTCGTTGAAAATAATCTTGGTATTTTACAATCAGGATCAATGCTTGCACGGTAGACACTCTTGGCACATCTAGAAAATCATCCAGTAGACCGAGTGCTTTTTGATAATAAGTATATCCAGGGGGTATCAAATGGTTCTGGTTTGTTTGATCTGGGGACCATTTTGAAGCTACTGCACACATAGCATAGAGTAGTAAGCGGGAGGGGCCTGTGCTGGTGGGGTTGTGCATTTGCTTCAATAGGATCTGCTTATGAACAATAGGAATATGTTTATGTACATGTTCAAAATAAATCTCGATCAAAGGTTCGATATCAGATAGGCTTTGCTTGCCAAAGGCTGACTGGTCCTTTATGGGCATTTCCAAAGGAGACATGTTGGAAGTGAACGAGGCTGCTGCAGAGGAGAGTGGGGAATCACAGACGGAAGAGGCATCTATTTGGGTATCATAATAACCACTAGGTTGCTGTACACACATGTTTGATACTCTATCTACTCGTGACCTGAGATCATTGACATAAACCGCCTGCCCGATTTCATTTATAGTGAATCTATCTATCTGGGAACCCAAGTGATCCGTGGTATAAGGTGCTGATATAGAAACTGTACAGGCTGTTGAAATTATACATGTGAACAAGAAAAATAAGCTTTGAGGGAGTGTTACCTTCGGTAGAAGCGATTTGGTTACAGAAATCTTTGCTTTTCAAGGAATCATCAAAGACCCTGTTGACCACGGGTGTAGCAATGGATTTCAGGGCCTTTTCTACTCTTTGAAGTCTATTTTCTACACTTTCTGTATACGATTTGGGTGGACCTCTCTTGGGCATTTTTACAAATATGCATTCTATCTTTGCCTTTACGCAACGTGCACAAGGCTGTTTGCCGTCACACTTGACCTATTTACTGTTAGTCCATGTACCCTTTTTTTTTCCTATTTACCTTTCTTTTTCGACAGTCGTCACAGGCTCTGCTGGTCTTTATTCTCTTTGTAAGGGATTTAGTTTTTAAAGAAAAGATCCCGCTCATGTTGAACAATTAGTGTAAAGCTATTTCAATAAGTTACTGACTGACTGGTATATATAATAATAATAGTAGTAAAAGGGGAAGAAGAAGAGAAGGGGAAAATAAAGAAAGAGATAAAAAGAAAAAGAAAGCTGCCATAATAAAATAACCTTATTGTTTACATTTTTAGTACTACAACTGAGTTTTTATTGCTTTTCTATATCCTTTCCCTTTTGTAACGGCTTAATCTCTATACCACTGTTGGCTGCAATAGCACGCATTACATCTGTAAGAGAGACAACTCCGATCGCTTTTTCTCTTTCATCCACAACCCATACACGATGTGATTTAGTAGCTAATAGTTTAGCTACAGTGAATCCCAGTGTTGTATCAAGACGCACATCAAAAACAGGTATTCGGTCCTACAAAAGAAAAAAGAAAAAATGAGCAAGATAAACTGAAGTTCTTTTATTCACTCTATTCTTTACCTGACCATCCTCAACACCTTGTTGTGTGCGAACAAGGCTAACAAATTGAAAGCAAGTTTTCCATAAAAGCTGATGCTTGTAGCTTCTCATAACAAACTAAAACTATTGTTTACTAAACATGATAAAGCAAATAAAGAAAGAAAGAAAAGCGGAAAAAAAATATATATACCTTGACATCAGTCATGCTTATATTTCCAAGTACCATACCCATATGGCCTATCACCGCAACAGATGATACACCATACTTGCCTATGCAAAAAAGAAATAAACAAGTGAGTGACTATACTCAGAAAGGGAGCAAAGATTATATATTACTCATGAGAGAAAGAGCATCAAGCACAGGTGAGTCTGCATTGACAGCGATGACATCCGATACACCAAGGCCCAGCTGACGTAGCTATTATTATATAAAAGATTAATTAATACAAGCATTAATATGCAACTGAATTACTATACTTACTGTTTTATTCATGACACGTTCAATATCTGAAAAGCTTCGTTGATTCGTATAAAGATATCGAGCGACATTAGATTGTGATAATATACCCTATAGTTCAATGTTGGCTAAATGAAGGAACATTGCTCTATGATAGTTACCTTGATTGATCCATCGGGATTAAGTACACAGACTATGTATGGGTCATACTTAATTTAGTAATTGCGTCTGATATATGCATAAACGTCAAAATACTACCTCTGTGTATACCATAAGCGAATTCCTCTACTGCAGATAACAAGGTAGCCTCAGGAAGAATTGAATAAAAAGGATTCTTTTGTGATAAATCTAATTACAGAGCATATTAGCTTCCTTTTCTCTATATTCTCTATACTTGTTTAAACCGTACCACTGGCTAATCTGACCGGGACCTCTCTTCCTTCAACAGCTCGACGAATAATATCTTTTATTTCGAAATTCATGCTTTCTTGTGCTTCGTCATCACCTGGTGGTGGCATATTTTGTAATACGAGCAAGATATAAGCGATAACATCACCATAGTCAAACATGCCAACATATGATCTTGGATGAACAATAGTTGTCTCGCTTACTTCTTTCACTTTAGATTCATAAACAGGAGCTGAGGTGATATTATTTTCGATAAGCAAATTACAAGCTTCCTCTACTGGTAAAGAGCCATCGCTATAAACATGTTTCAATGATTCTCTTTTTTGCACAAACCCTAATATAGTCTTACATTGTAATCACTTTTTGATCCTTTATCAAAGACGAAGCCTTGATCATGGTCCAATCATGGGTTTCTGTTGTTATTCCTTCTCTGTGTATAGCCATATTTTGGTTAAAAGAAAAAAAAGAAAGGTTCCCCCAGCTCTGTCTCTTCATGCTTGAAAGAGAAATCTGTGTTTCAATTTTGAAATCTGCTCATTTTGTGTGCATTTGACCGCCAAATTACAGCATCCGCCAATGGATTTGAAAAGCAATTGGCACACAATATAAGCTCAATAACAATTACGCTTTAGTTGGTTATCAATCTTTTCATTCAACTTGACAACATTTAATATATATATATATATATATATATAATGAGTTTGATATTTTTGATAGAAAAGAACAATATTGTATATATGGTCAACACTTTTAAATAACGCGTAACTGAAATACTAATATTTTCTTTTATATCCTATTCTTGTCTGAAATTATCAGTGTACGAATCATTTCTGAATAAAGTGTAAAATCTTTCCTTTTTTTAACTCTACTAAGTTTATGCTGATAAATCAAGGACATACAGTTTGTTACTAAAATGAATACAACAGACCGAATCATTGGTGTAATGGAAAAAAGTTATGCTGAGCACATTGTTCACAAAAGATACAGATGTTTCGTTGATTATGATCAACTTTTCTCAAACTTCTACTGAAACTCAAATGGGAAGACCCAGCTATACTCATCCTTTCAGGTACTTTGATTAACAGCTTATTCAAAGATATTCAGCATATGTAATAATTCAAAAATAGAGCTAGTGATTATTGATCTGCAAAGTGATTACCAAACGAATTGAACTATGTTTGTATAGTAAATGAGAAACGTTTGGCTTACAAAATAAGATGTGCTTCCTGAATGTTTAATTTAATTCATTCTTCTCATCGAACAACCTACAGCTGTGTACAGCTTTACATTTTTAAAAACCAAACAAATTGACAATAAATAAAATAAAAAAAGAAAAGAGATGCATATTAAAGCAAGATATTATGGAGAGATGAAGGTCATGGTAGTAAATTGAACTTTATGACCCACTTCTTTTGGTCAGATTGTGGGTATTCACTATTACAAATATATAAAATAAGTGTCTATTCCCACGAAAAGATTCGATATATTCAAAATACAAAGCATAATAATACTTTTAAGTCCTTGTCAAGGGTTTACGAAAGTCTAAAGTAACTCAATAAGTTAAATTCAGTTAAAAACTGATTATTATTATTATTATTATTATTATTATTATTATGCTTGAATGGTCCATCCAATAGAATTACATCCTGACTGTTTTTCACATGTTGCCCAATCAAATCTTTTAGTCATCTCCTTTACACTAATTTCCCCACAAAAAAATTATAACTAATCCCTTTACGCCTCTCTCTCTCTCTCTTTCTCTCCTTTCTCTTAAACATAAACTATGGTATTCAAGACAAAGCTTACTGAATTAACGGGTATCAAACACCCTATTGTTCAAGGTAAGCAAACAACTTGCAATAACTTGTACTCAGTCTTATTTTACAAGGTGGTATGCAATATGTCGGTACAGCCGAAATGGCATCTGCTGTCTCTAATGCCGGTGCCTTGGGTATTCTCACAGCTTTAACTCAACCTACACCAGACGCGTTACGTGCTGAAATTCGTCGTTGTAGAACAATGACCAAGAACCCTTTTGGTGTCAACTTGACCTTTTTACCTGCTATCGTGCCTCCTCCTTATGAAGAATATACCAAGGCCATTATTGAAGAGGATATCAAGGTCGTTGAAACTGCCGGCAATAACCGTAAGTATGAATCTTTTTTTTTAAACTTCATCATATTAATATATTGCACTAAATTAGCCGGTAAATACATCAAAATGTTCAAGGAAGCCGGTATCGTCGTCCTTCACAAATGTACCTCTATTCGTCACGCTTTGTCAGCTCAACGTCTAGGCGTTGATATCATTTCCATAGATGGATTTGAATGCGCTGGTCATCCTGGTGAAGACGATATTACAGCTCTTATCTTGCTTGCTAAATCTGCAAAGACCTTAAATATCCCCTATATCGCATCCGGCGGTTTCGGTGATGGTCGTGGTTTGGCTGCCGCATTAGCATTGGGCGCTGAAGGTATCAACATGGGCACTCGATTCATGTGTACTGTTGAATCACCCATCCACAACAACATTAAAGAAGCCATCGTCAAGGCAGACGAACGATCCACCACCCTTGTTTTCCGTCCTTTCCGTAACACATCACGTATCTTTAAGAACTCTATTGCTGTCGAAGTCAACAGTCGTGAAAGAAACCCCAATGTAAAGTTTGAAGACGTTCGTGAGCTTGTTGCAGGCGCTCGTGGTAGACAAGTCTATACGACTGGTGACCCTGAGTTTGGTGTCTGGACAGCAGGTCAAGTCGTTGGTTTGATTGACGATATTCCTACCTGTGACGTGTTGGTCTCTAGAATTGTTCGTGATGCCGAAGCTGTTGTTAAGGAGCGTTTGAACAAAATGATTGTTCCTGAAAGCAAATTGTAAATAAATACATTGTATTTCCCAAGCATAAAAAGATGGCTTATCTATAGTCATGTGATTCTGATAACAGTGAGTCATAATATTCCTAGCCTTCAAAAGGTGATCTGTTATTGTATGTTTTGCATCTACTTTTCGATCATCTTTATTAATCATAATGTGTAAACTGTGAAAATGTAAATAAACTATGAATCTCTCTACCTTTCCCTGGTTTGTAATGATCAGATGTAACCTAAAGAAGTGTCAAAATGAATCAGTTACTTTTGAATGTCCGACAAAAAAGATTTTTTGACTTGATATGCCAGGGACAGGCATTTTATTTCTCTTTCTCTTTCTCTTTCTTTTTTCTTCACAAAGGCCCATGTCACCTCCTATCAGCAGTAGTCACTCCGAATCTGGTACAGCTCGTTTCCTTGGTAGCGCCAGTTCTGGTATCCTTGAATTGATCATTTTCCACCCTGTTGATACAGTGGCAAAGCGTTTGATGAGTAACCAAAATAAGGCAAGCAACAAAAATCAAACTATGCAACAAAATATACTAACTGTAGACTATAGCTTTGGGAATCTCATCGTACGTTTGCAGAGAATAAGGCTTTTGTCGATAAAGTTGTTTTCAAGGTAAGAAAACAGTTGGAATACAACCCTGGCCCATTGCTTATATAATTGCAGGAAGCAGCCTCTGCGGGATTTGCCAAGAAATATGCCTCTCTTTTCCCAGGTCTTGGATTCGCAGCTGGATACAAGGTTGCTCAAAGAGTATACAAGTTTGGTGGACAACCTTTTGTAAAGGATTACTTGAACAATCATCACAAGGATTTATTTGTTGGTGCATTTGGTGAAAAGACAGGAAAGACAATCATGCACGCTACAGCAGGTAGTCTTGTAGGTATTGGTGAGATTGCTTTGTTACCCTTGGATGTACTCAAAATCAAGAGACAAACCAATCCTGAAGCCTTCCGTGGACGTGGCTTCTTACGTATTGTTAAGGATGAAGGTATGGGTCTTTATCGTGGTGCTGGCTGGACAGCTGCTCGTAATGCCCCTGGTTCCTTTGCTCTTTTTGGTGGTTCTGCCTTTGTCAAGGAATATGTCTTTGGCTTGAAAGATTATAACTCTGCCACTTTCTTCCAAAACTTCTGTTCTTCTATTGGTGGTGCTGTTGCTTCCATCACAGTAGCCGCCCCCTTAGACGTCGTCAAGACACGTATTCAAAACCGTAATTTTGATAATCCTGAATCTGGTGTCAAGATTGTCAAGGATCTTATCAAGAATGAAGGATTTGCTGGTTTCTTCAAGGGCTTAACACCCAAGATCTTGGTGGTAAGTGGAATAAGGGTGAATATACATAAAGGATACTAAATATGTCTTTGGTAGGTTGGTCCCAAATTAATTTTTAGTTTCACTATTGCTCAACAATTGATTCCCGTCTTCCATAAAATGCTTGATGCTTAAACTTTGTATAAATAAAATTGTGCATAACTAAAAATAAACTATGTGGTCATCGATGTTACTTGAGATTTATTTTTAGATATTGCCATAGGGAGTAATAGGCAGGGAAAAGGGGGCAAAGACAAATTACGACAGTAGGAGAGAAAGTTAACGTTGGAAATTAAAAAAAGAATGGCATCATAGGGATGAAAAAAAAAAAAAAGTAAAATAATCATATCCGTTCACGGGTTAGCCTTTTTATGTATTCTCTACTTTTTACACTAAAGCAAGAAAAACTACCTTCAACTAGGAAATGGGCAAAAAGAGAAAAAAGGAAAAAAAGCGAAAAGGAAAAAAAGAAAAAGAAAAGAAATTAAGAAATCCCAGGAAATTGGACCTTTTTATATTTTCGGTTCCTGAGCAAATAATGAAGTAAAGTGGCACGTATCCAATAAACAAAATAAAAAAACGCCTCTTTTTCTTTTTTTTTTATTCAATACACAATGAATTTCAGGGTTTGTGCTTAAAATGAATGCCAAGGAGTAACAAGTTAAAAATAGATTGCCACATAGAGAGGCTGTCTTTTTTTAGTTCGCCCAAAAGGGACCGAAAGGAGAAAAAGGAGAGTAAGAAGAGAGTAACACAATGAGTTTAAACCTTATTCTTGGCAGTAAGTTTTGTTTGACAGCGAGCTATTTTTGCGTTTTTGTTTATGTAAAGTGGCTGGTGAGAGGTGATGTCCTGTTTTGTTTAGCAAGATACTATGTCAGATTTCAATAGGAGACATATAAGTTCTATTTAAAACTTTTCGGCCCTTTATTTTACTTTTTGACGTGAAGAAGTAGCGATGTGCACCCATTTGTGTGTTGCATATGAGGAGCCAATAAAAGTTCAAGAATGCAACCTATATTTGGGAGGTGGTGATCGAAACCCAATATTAAAAATAAAAAATGAAAAATGTATAAATACAAAGGGTTACATTCACTTCCCCTCTTTCTCTCTCATCATTCACGCATTACTACTTTTTTTTATTACTTATCCTCAATGAATTCTTCAACAAAGCCTCTCAGATGGACAACCCAACGCGTCCACAAGACTAGTAACCCTAATCGCATTCAAAAACAAAAACCATCAAAGACACGTAAAATTACCACGAATCAAGCAGCCAATAGAGAGCCAGTTACTATCAAATGCCCACAAAAGGAAATTGGACGCCTCCAAAGCGAACTGGAGTTTACGTACGACGCTGTGGCAACGATTACTGTCAACTTCCAAAGTCTCCTTCATGCCTACAAATGCAGTGAGCCACAATTGGAAAAAACTAAATCAGCCACACGCCTCTGCGAGATGGAAAAGGAGCTGTTGACAGCCTATGACGATTTAACCTTACAAGTCAGTCACCTCGAGCGCAAAATTGCTAAATTGGAAAAAAGGATCTCCACCCTTAAGGAAATTGAAGAGTCCTGCATACCCACCTATATATCTTCCCCTTGCTCATCTGTCGAATCAAGTATTTCGGACGTTACCCCATGCTTGGATCCTATACAACTTAATTTTGTAAACAATGATTTTTGCGATCTGCTATCGCTTCCCGACAATCAACTTTACTATGATTATCAATATTACCCACCATGTGCCTACTATCCTATCCTTGAAGACACTTATTTATACCACAGCTTATAAAATCATTCTTTATCAATTATTTATGATATATGATCCCAAAACACGCTCCTTACCACACAAATACTTATGAATTCTACGTGACAAGCAGCAAAAGATATCATTGACTGTAGATTATGACTCCATATATATATATATGTTTATACATATATGCTCCTATATTATTTATTTAACTTTTTATTATACTGCCAGTATATATCCCCATCTTTCCTTGTATATATAATATCAATAAAAAAAAGCATACTTCTTAACGGGAACACGGAATGACCGGATGATGACTAAATTGTTTTCAACATGGCGTAAACATGGTTACGCAGAGTTTTTTAGGATTTTTCTATTGTGATTACCAATCATGTTGTCAGGATAACGTCTTAATTTGCTTATACGTGTAACTAAGTAACAGAGTTACACCACAAGATGAAGGAACATCTTGTAAAAAAAGTACCTTAAATATATCCCTTGATATACTTATGCTTATATAATAACACGGATTATACCTTATTTCTTTTTGTGATAATTCAGTTTTAAACCTAGATGTACTATGATGTCAGTGAACAGATGGATGACGAATGATGCTCCAAAAAGGTAAATAGCCGTACCATTCCGAGTTACTCTCATCTTGTACTACCGTGTGTCTGTGGCGTACAGGACTATTTGTTATAATTCTTATTCGCATTGTTGAACAAATTTTGTTCTTTCCCAAATAAAGCAAATGACACTTCTTTGGAAACAACCTAGTTACTTTCCTTTTTAGTAGATACACTCGAGTGTGGTACATTTTTCCCCCCCTCCTTCATCTTGCATTGCACCGAACAACGGAGGATGAACATGAGTTTCTGTGTCCGCATGTATTTAATAAAAACAGATTATCTCAGTTTACTAAAGACCAGAAAGGAAAAACAGATAACCTTATTTTTCTGTATTTATGCGTACGTGAAACTTTCTTTTTCATGTCATACATACCGTGTTCCCCATACAAATCCATCTTTTATATCCTCAAATATAGACAATTGGTATCAGTAAAATGACCGTTTTAATCAATTCAGTTTTAAGGCTACACTCTTGACTATATTCCTTTGAAGATTCTTGTAGTTATTTTAGTACTTATTATCAGCAACAGTATCTCAGTTACACATAATAGACATCATTTTACCAGCTGCAGATCGCTGAGTATAAGTTTATCCATGTTGATCTATTCAAATTCAGTGGAGACTTTATTGTTATAACTTATTGTTAAATAAACTACTGCTTGTATCACCTCCCTTGTTCATTTAGCATTGACCCTTGATGTTTCAATAAGTTGAGTTATAAAATAAAATGAATGCTAAACATTGATTGTTACCTGCACTTGCTGTTTAGCTTTTTTTGCGTATGACGGTTTGACCTTTTATATTCTAAAATGTGCCTAATTTTAATACTTTATAACTGCAATTATTTGCTCTAAAATATAGCTACCTATCCCTCATGAATAAGATGGGATATTACTGTACATATACATACTGTAGGAAATGACTTCAATGGTAATTAGAAATATGACATTTAGTTATAATGTCCTTGATAAACGGTTTGGCGGACAAGCGTCAACAATAGTGTTGAATAAAAATATAAAAAAAAGGTTGCATAAAACATAGATCATGACACGCCATTGACTCATATAGTTCCTCTTGACTCTATTATCCCTCTGTTAACCATGCGTCACATAAAGAATGATGGTAAAATAGAAAGACGCGGTAGAAATAAAAACAACGAGATCTATGGCTATTATCAGCTTCATAGGGGGTATATCAAAGTTTATATTCTTTTGCGTAAATAACCATGTAACTGTACTCTAATTGCTAAAAAAAACCCCACGTGTATTCGTTTAGACTCATATTTTACAGATGAAATAATACATCTTAATGTTAATTAATGGATATTTATATATAACACTTAGTTTATTACATGTTTACTATTGTATAATGCATATATGTTATGTTCCCTCATTTGTTGCAGGAGGAAGAGGCACAAATAACGTTTTAGGGCCACTGCTGTTTCGACTGATAGCTTGTAATGTTTCCAGATAACGAATTTGTATAGCAGCGGGTGTATTAAGAATATCTGCGGCATCACGCATAAGCTTAGCTGCTTCTACATCAGCTTTTGAAGAAATAACGCGAGATTCACCCAGTCTCTTTGCCTGAGCTGCGGATGAAAGAGACTCCTGAAGACTCTTGGATAATATGATATCCTTGATCAACGTTGATTCAATCTAATGACGGTGCTTAGGCAACGTTTCTTTTTGTCAACAGTGTTTACCTTCACGCCCCAAGATTTGGCAATAGGTCCAATGATTTTATGTAATTCATGTGAAATGGCGTTTCGGTTTTCAATCAAGTCCTGCACGGAGTGGCCGCCACATACGTCTCGTAAGGAAGTGCTCGCTCTTTTGACAATAAAATAAGCTTTGTCTGTCTTTATCCTTTTCTTCACTATAGTTGTTACCTTTCTACCAGTGCATAACTCACATTTTCCACTCCATAAACTGCCTGATACGGATCTACAATGTGCCAATATAAGACTGATTCAATTGAAATACTGACATTATCCTATACGATTACATAAATTTCACAATAAAGTATATCAACTGTCTAAATCCTACTTTAGTGATCACATCTTGTTTGGGAATCTCTGTAACTTGAATGGTGATATCGATTCTTTTAATCTCCTCTGTCACTGGATTGACCTTCCCAAAATACAAGTTAGAATAAAATCGCATACTGAGCTATTATAACGCACTTTCACTAATCCAGGATCAACACACTTGTAAAATTTACCAAACTTTTGAACAAGTCCAACATTGCCTGCAGTGTGCAAGATGAATGTTAGAACTGAAAAAAAAGTAATTATAGTTAAGACCAATAAACCTTGTCGAACTTCTTCATATGGATTAGGGCAGCAACAGACACAAGGAAACTATACATGTAATAGTAAAGTTTAAGATCAACATAAACTGGGGAAAAGATCGGTTGACTTACTGCTCCAAAAAATCCTATTGTATTTCCTATGCAAGTCATCATTGTTTCATAAAATCCCTATTATGCAAATAAGATAGATTTGTTGATAAATTACTCTACAAGTCTTACGTGTGGGATGTCTTTGCTAATATCGAGCTCTCTCGCATAAGATGGTTGTACACCGCGTACGGCTATTCCAATATCATCTAATTTGATCTATTGTCAAAAAAAAACGAGGGATGGCTCTTTTCTCTATTTAGTTTACCTGCTTTAGGATAAGGTGATTGAGAGTTCATATTGAGAGTTTAAGATAATACAAGCGAAGAAGAACAAAAAGAAATAAAAAAGAGAGATAAAGAAAAGGGAAAGAAAAAGAAAAAAAAAAGACTTTTATGCTCAAATTGAAAATGCGCCAAAAAAAAAAACAACAGAAAGTCATCAGGACATGTATTTTTTTTTTTCTTCTCTTTTTTCCTGCAAAGCACAATACGAAAAGTTTAAAAAGTTGCTAAGCAGTTGGTGAGACCCGTTGAAGGGGGGAGCTTTATCCATTTTTAGCAAATATGGTTACACAATAAGTACTCACCAAAGGGATCTGGTGAAAGAGAGACACAGACAGAGAGAGAAAGAGAAAGAAAGAGAAAAGAGCTAAGCAAGCTGAGCAAACCAAAGTTGCCTGCTTAGCAAATATGGTAATGTAGGACATGATGCTACTACACATGCGTGGAGTGTATCTTGTAAAGAAGGATGATCTATTGTCTTTACCAGGTTTATAAACACACTTTCAAAGTAATACACAAGTATGGCAAAGTACTAAGACTAAGATGACTTTTACTACTAACAACCTGATAAAGTGTCAAGTCAAGTAGATCATCCATTGTAATCGTATTATAAAGATCATCGCTACGCTAGATCATTCTTTGCTTTACAAAGTATGCCCCATAGATGTGTAGCAGTATTGTGTTTCACATGGTCATATTTGTTTATTATGCAACCTAAAAAAAAGAATGTGTATCTTACCTTGCTTACCTCACCCCATCGGAACCTGGAACGGGAAGCAACAATGATTGCAGTAAAAGAAGAATACTTCATGTTCTTTCCTTAATACGCTGAGTCGTCAAAAGCACTAGTTTTCTCAAATAACTAGTATCAAGACAGCGCTTTTATTGTATTCAGCGCCAGTTCCAGATTACATTTTATCGCTAGCGTAACGATGATATTTATAATACGATTACAATGGATGATCTACTTGACTTGACACTTTATCAGGTTGTTAGTAGTAAAAGTCATCTTAGTCTTAGTACTTTGCCATACTTGTGTATTACTTTGAAAGTGTGTTTATAAACCTGGTAAAGACAATAGATCATCCTTCTTTACAAGATACACTCCACGCATGTGTAGTAGCATCATGTCCTACATTACCATATTTGCTAAGCAGGCAACTTTGGTTTGCTCAGCTTGCTTAGCTCTTTTCTCTTTCTTTCTCTTTCTCTCTCTGTCTGTGTCTCTCTTTCACCAGATCCCTTTGGTGAGTACTTATTGTGTAACCATATTTGCTAAAAATGGATAAAGCTCCCCCCTTCAACGGGTCTCACCAACTGCTTAGCAACTTTTTAAACTTTTCGTATTGTGCTTTGCAGGAAAAAAGAGAAGAAAAAAAAAAATACATGTCCTGATGACTTTCTGTTGTTTTTTTTTTTGGCGCATTTTCAATTTGAGCATAAAAGTCTTTTTTTTTTCTTTTTCTTTCCCTTTTCTTTATCTCTCTTTTTTATTTCTTTTTGTTCTTCTTCGCTTGTATTATCTTAAACTCTCAATATGTCAAACCGCACAAATAGTCACGTTGAAGACGACTTTCCATTGATGAAGTCCGGTTATACAGCAAAAGGCGGCCCAAGCACGTCTGGTCAACCATCACGTACGATCCAACAAGTTAAAGGAGACTTTGCAACCAACGGAATACAACCTAGTCTTGCATTAGAACTTGACTTAAGTACTATTGAACATGTAATATGAGCATGATTAGAAAGCATTCTTGTTATTGACAGTGTGATTTAGGGATGGTATGGTAATATGATGAATGGTTTAGGTTCTATCATTGGAGCATTTGGCACGGTAAAATAACACGATAGATCACAAAATGTTTGCTTACAGATTATGATTTTAGATTCCCGGTTGCTTCTGTTTTCCCAATCCATATAAACCCGTCAGGCAAGGTAGCGTTGGTCTCGTATCACGATTTGGAAAATTTTACAAGTGCGTTGATCCCGGTCTTGTCAAGGTATGCATGAATCAACGCGATTGTATACATATTCTAATTTTTTATAATATAGATTAACCCCCTAACGGAAACAATAAAGAGAGTGGATGTAAAGATACAGATTGCAGATATTCCTCGTCAGTACATCATGACAAAAGATAATGTGACAGTTTTGATCGACTCAGTCTTATACTGGCATATAATTGATCCATATCAAGCTACGTTTGGAGTGAATAATGTGAAAAAGGCACTGATAGAAAGGTAATAAGAATAAAAGGTGTTGTGGAAACAAGCTGGATAGCTAATAATAGATAAAAAGGACCCAAACAACACTTCGTCATATTTTGGGCGGTAAAGTACTACAAGAATGTGTTGAAAATCGTGAGGCAATAGCTCAAGAGGTTCAGGATATTACTGGTGGCGTGGCTGCTGACTGGGGAGTAAAGGTAATTTAGCACAGACATAAGGAATGCGCATAAGGTTGCTTAACGTGGCTGTAGATTGAATCGATCCTTATCAAAGACTTTAGCTTTTCAAAAGAGCTTCAAGAATCGCTTTCTGCAGCTGCTCAAGCTAAACGTACTGGACAGTCTAAAGTCATTACTGCAAGGGCTGAAGTTGACGCTGCTAAACTGATGAGAGAGGCTGCTGATATACTTAATACACCTTCTGCTATGCAGATCAGATATCTTGACACCTTAAACAACCTTTCCAAAGCACCAAATACAAATGTTGTATTTTTACCTCCTTCTTCAGAAGGTACTGCTTTCGTCAAGGATGGAGCAGGCCACGTACAGCCAATGAGTGCCTTTCAAGCACAGAATGTTTTGAGCGTAGCTAACCAAAGGCCCCGTATATTATAATTTGCTATACTGACAGCTGTAATAATAAATAATTGCTATTATAGTAAAACATACATTTTATTATTTTACATACACGGATTTCCATTGTTAAGTATCTTGAACTAATTTCTTTCGTATTCTGAAGACTAGCCTGTACCGCCCATGTATCAACAGACTTGATGAGAGGATTCATGGTACGATTATAAAGTCACTGAAGGCTGCTTTGTATCATGCTGTCAACTTTGATCTACCAATAGAATAGTTTAATTGTTGTGGAACCATGTACTCTATAGTGATCTGAGTGGATTGTGTAGATACTCTGTCTCAAAGCGAGATAACTGTTTGAATCGTATTCCTTTGTATTATTATTATTTTGATTCATGACGTCAGCCAAAATGTTCTTCCAAAGCGCCACAACTATTAGTAGTAAACATGTACCTGCATCTTTGCTTTCAAATAGTATGTGGTATGTGGGATTGACGGTAACTTTTTTTTTTTTGAAGTGAACACATTTTTTTGTCCCATCATAACACAATAGCGCATTTATGCCGATGAATATCGGTCATCCAATCAGATTCACCCGCAGCTTAACTTACATAAGGCTGATGATCTCTAAAGCTAATAAACATACATACAAGACGAATTTCACAAGCTTATCTTGATAATCATATAGACAATAGATAGTATTATCTTATACGGGGATTAAGTTCCGTCTTTGGCTGTTCTATCGGTCTACAGGAATTTAGTAATATATCTTTCGGTCTTCAGGACTTAAGGAATTTATTAATCCTGACTCATCCACTCCGCCAATCAAATCGATCTTGATTATCTTCTATAAATTCTGAGTTTTTTGATAGCTTAGGATTATACCTTTTTAGAAATAGAATTATGTCTGCTGGACTTCGTAACGCGTTTAAAACTGCTAAAGAACAAAGTATGAGCAGTAGATAGCATTGCGTTAGAATTGTGTCTTATTCCATTATAGATCGCCCTGCTTTTGTTACCTTTATTACTGCTGGGTATCCTTCACCTGAAGTTACCGTAGAAAACTTATTGGCTTTGGAAAGAGGTGGTGCAGATGTTATTGAATTAGGTAAGGATAGAGAGAGAGAGAAAGAAAAGGAGAGAATGAAAGAGTAAATGCTTGTGTAATAGGTATTCCTTTCACTGATCCTATTGCCGATGGACCTACCATTCAATATGCAAGCACTGTAAGTTTATAATCTGAATGCTCTAATCTCAAAGCTTACACACATGAACATTAGCAATCACTCAAACACAGTACAGATATTCCCATGTGTCTTCAAATGGTACGTGATGCTCGTGCAAAAGGTCTAAAGGTACCTATTGTCTTTATGGGTTACTACAATCCTGTCCTTGCTTATGGTGAAGAAAAGATGGTACAGGACTGTAAAGAGGCTGGTGTGAACGGATACATCTTGGTTGATTTACCACCTGAAGAATCCCACAACTTCCGTGGCATCTGTTACAAGCACGGACTCTCTTATGTTCCATTGATCGCACCATCCACTACCGAGCAACGTATCGAGCTTTTGTCCAAGCTTGCAGATTCATTCATCTATGTTGTCTCTCGTATGGGTGTCACTGGATCCCGAGATTCGATCAATGCCGAATTACCAGCCATCATTGCTCGTATTAAGAAATATACTTCAGTCCCATTAGCCGTTGGTTTTGGTGTGTCGACTCGAGAGCATTTCGTTGAAGTAGGCACTCATGCCGAAGGTGTCGTTATCGGTTCACGTCTGATCACTGTCACAAAAGAAGCTCTTGAGAAAAACCAAAAGGTACCCGAGGTTATTCAACAGTACGCTGCTGAAGTCTGTGGACGCAAACACTCTATTGAAACCTACGCTGCTAGTGAAGCAAATCAAGCAGATATTGAAGTTAATGATGCTGCTGGTCGTGGACCCTTCTCGCCTGATGATATCAAGAACTTTTACCAATTAGCCACTCGTTTTGGTAACTTTGGTGGTGCTTATGTTCCTGAGGCCCTCGTTGATTGTCTTACTCAATTCGAGTCCTGTTTCGTCGATGCCATGAACGATCCTTCGTTCAGACAAGAATTCGAATCCTACTATGACTATATCTCTCGTCCTTCTCAACTTCAGCTCGCTAGCCGTTTAACAGAAGAAGTCGGTGGTGCCCGTATCTGGCTAAAGCGTGAGGACTTGAACCATACTGGATCTCACAAGATCAATAATGCTGTTGGTCAAATTCTCTTAGCCAAGCGTTTGGGTAAGACACGTATCATTGCTGAAACAGGAGCTGGTCAACACGGTGTAGCAACTGCCACCGTATGTGCCAAGTTTGGTTTGGAATGTGTAGTCTATATGGGTGAAGAAGATTGTCGTCGTCAAGCATTGAATGTATTCCGTATGAGAATGCTCGGTGCTACTGTCGTTCCCGTCAAAGATGGCTCTAGAACATTAAAGGATGCAATTAACGAAGCTATGCGTGATTGGGTGGCTAATGTATCTAATACACACTACCTTGTTGGCTCAGCTATTGGTCCTCATCCTTTCCCTATGGTCGTTCGTGAATTCCAATCGGTGATCGGCAGAGAAACAAAGCGACAAATGCTTGAGAAGGCAGGCAAATTGCCTGATGCTGTTGTTGCTTGTGTCGGTGGTGGTTCTAATGCTATTGGTATGTTCCATCCTTTTGTAGAAGACACATCTGTTCGTATTATTGGTGTTGAAGCTGGTGGTGATGGTGTTCACACTGAAAAGCACTCTGCTACATTATCCAAGGGTACACCTGGTGTCCTTCATGGCACTCGTACCTACCTCTTACAAGATACCAAGGGACAAATTATTGAAACACACTCTGTCAGTGCCGGCCTGGACTATCCTGGTGTTGGTCCTGAACATGCTTATCTGAAGGACAGTGGTAGAGCCGAATATCGTGTAGCTGATGATGCTCAATGCTTGATTGGATTCAGAAAATTGACTCAATTGGAAGGTATCATTCCTGCTTTGGAATCTTCTCATGCTATCTATGCTGCTATTGAATTAGCTAAAGAACTCCCCAAGGATAAGGATATTGTTGTCTGTCTTTCTGGTAGAGGTGATAAGGATATGCATACAGTCGTTGAAGTGTTGCCCAAGTTGGGACCCAAGATCGGTTGGGACCTACGCTTTTAATTTCACTATATAATCTCTGTTCTTCTTGTATCATAGCTTCACACACATTTATATATAAATATTTATGTTTATTATTGTAATAAACAATACATTACATTATAACATGGTATCCTGTTTCCATTGTGTTTTGAGCAATCCATAAGACAGCAGTACTATTTTTAATGGTTTAATATACATGTCTATCCCCCTTTTTTTTAACTTTTACCTTATCATAATCAATACACATTGAACGACATCTGTTATTCCTAAATACATATTGGGTATATCTAAGCCTTCCTTGTAAATGTATTTTGTCACTAGAACAGCCTTTGAATATACATATTAATGTGTGTATACACTTGTAAATCTCCTCTCTGTTTACCACTGAACCAGATATACCACCTGCCATCAATGCAAATCCCTTTAAAGAAAAAGATAATGAATAGATATACACATTATTTCTTCATCTTTTTATATGTACCAGAAATAAAAATAACCTTGCTCTCCAAGCCATATGCTCATCATATCCATCGCCTCGAAGTGTTTCTTTATCAATCAAATTTACACTATAAAAAATAGTTGTTAGAGACAAAAAGTGACATGTTTCCAAGAGCGAATTTAATACATGATCATTCCTAATGTTGCAATTATACCGGGTATCCAGTCTTCTATACCTGGTGCTACTTTTCTGTCAGGCAAGCTCCATAACAGTGTTAGTCCATCAATAAATATCCACCAGCCGAGTGCAAACTGCTGAATGGTCAATATGGCGCGCGTATATCATGTACATATAAAAAATTTACCAAGAAGCTGGCAATATAAACTGCAATACGCCTTCCTTTATCACCAAAAGAACAACAACTACAAATGAAAACACTATTGTTGTTATCCATAGTTTTTATTATTTTTTGTGTAAAGAAAAAAAAAAAAAGAAATATAGAAAAGAAAACAAAAAAATTAAAATTGAGCAAACCCAAATCGTGAATGTTTGCGCACAGGCGAGTCAAATATAGCCGTATTACTTCTCAGAATTTGATGAGAAAATGGGTTGAATGTACCTGTGTATTTGGGTGTAGGAATAGATTGAGTGAAGAATTCGAGTGGTGACATGTCTTCACTTATGGTGAGTTGTTCTAAGCTTAAAGGTGGTGTGGTTGGTGTGTTGTTGCTATTATCATCATCTGATGAAGATTCATGCAGACCAGATACTCCAACAGGTTCCTCTTCATCCTCTTTTGTCAATCTCGGTAAACAAACCTCTTCAAAAGCATGTCCAAGAACAAATTGAACAAGACCATCAAAGGGATAATAACTCTTGTCTTCTTCTTCTTCTTGAACTTGTTGTTCTTGATCCTCTGATGATGAAGATGATTGGCTTTGTTGTTGCTGTTGTTGTTGTTGTTGCTCCTTTTCTTCTTCTTCCTTTCGTTGCTTTTGAAGCAATTCCTTGCGCTTTTTCTTTTCTAATTTACGTTTCAAGACAGTAGGAGATACTTGCTGCTTTTGTTGCTGTTGTTGCTGTTGAGCAACAGCAACTGATAAAGGTGGTCCAAATGCATCAGGAGTCAAAGTACGATCAGGTAGGCCACTGCTCTTAATCGTCGGTGTACCTGGTGTGCTTGTTTTTCCCCATGAGGCTGTAGCGGGGAGTGCTGAACGCTCCTCATCACCGGCAACAGTAGTAGAAGTAGTAGCTCTCTTGACTGTAGAAGACACAGGAGGGAAATCAGAGCTAGAGATAGAAGGTGAACTATATTGTGATGATCTGTGCCCATCTTCATCGTCATGGTCGTGGTCATCATTATTGTTGTTATCATATGACATTTGATCTCTCATTCGATGTTTGCTATTACACACGTTTATTTTCTCTCTCACGCGTTTATTTATTTTGGCAACTTACCCAGTGGCTAATTCTTCTTTTGATATCGTATCTGCATCTTCTCCAGGCTCATGCAAGTATAAACAGTTTGGGTTTGGACAAGTCATGTTACGTAGATAATAAGTACAATATTTAGTTGTACCATAAGATGCTCTATGTATAGAATTAGTACGTTAAATACTTTTCCTTTTAATGATTTTACCGCAAGATTCTACCAGCCATAACACTGCCATCTACTGCGTGAATAGCTTTGGCTGCATCTTCTTTTCTAACATAAGTAACATAAACTGCAGCACTTGGCTGCATAGATGTTGCTCCATTGGCATGTGAGGTAGGTGCAATCTGTCTCTTGTTGATTACAATCTTTGCGATTTTACCAAACTGTCCAAAATAGTCGTTTGATCTTATTATCTCTTCTGTGGCTAATTTGGGATGAAGACCAATAATATAGACAAGGTTCTTTTGGACAACCCTCATATTAGCCAAGTGTCGACGATTGGCAACTTCCATATCCTTTTGTTGACGTTCCTTTTCTTTCTTTTCTCTTCTAATTCGTTGAATTCTAGATAATAGTGAGTATCAACATTTGCAACAAACAAAAAAATAGCTTACTCATCAGCGCTAATGGGCTCAAATTCTGCAATTTGTTCTGAATATTCTCTTCGACTTTTTAAAAAAAGAAAGAGGAAAAACATTAGACATCATTCGGCTACATTCTAATAAAACATACCATGCAGGACATCTTCCATTAAGATTTTCTCTAATATGGTGCCAGCAGAATCTACAAATCTTTTTGCTGCTTTAGTTTTTTTTTTTTTTGTTGTTGTTGTCTAATGAGAAAAAATGTCTACCTTATAACCACATGGGCAAGGTCTAAAATTTCTATCGGCAATATCTAATTCCTCCATACAGAGAGGACACTCGAGTTCTTCTTCATCAGAACTGTACATTGTTTAATTGTTGAAAGGGAAAAAAGAGAGGAAAACAATTTTTTTATTGTGTTAAAAAAAAAAACATACACAAACAATTTAATCTCAGCTGTAGATTTCTTTATTTATGCTTTTTGCTTCTCTTCTTTTTCTTCTTCTTTTTAGAAACAGAAGGTGTTGGTGTCGGCTCTTCTGGTGTCAGACTCTCAAATACAATGTCTGCTATCGGTTGTCCAGATTCACTTTGTGTAGATGATAATGATTGATCTGAGTTTCTACGAGATAGATAACCAGGAGTCTCAAACCCCTCTTCTCTCTCTACGGCATCACTAAATCCTAAACTGTATGCAACTTTAAGATCAAAAGTAAGTAACTCAAAAATTAAAAAAGATAAATTAAACTCACAATCACTACCAAGGTCAATTCCATCTTGTCCTGAGTCAGCCATGTTGGACATCAAGGGTATGGTACCTGCATAAGGAGAAAAATGAGTTACTTGGATAGGAGGGCTTGGACCGATATGAGCTGGAGGTCGAGGACATGCATCCAGTTTCCAAGTATAAATGTGTTGAAGCTGAGTAAGGGTATCATTCCTTAATGTAGGTAAAAACTCCCGAAGACCAGCATGAGATGCTACTGTACGGGTAATAAATTTTGATTGCTGAGAGTCAGCCATGAGCCGTAGATGATTTAACATTAGCAAGATATAACCTCGCGTATCTTTTAAGTATTAGAATAATAAATAATATAACGCGTTTATTATGTTACCTGTCTCCTTTGATTTGTCTTGATATTCATCAATAAGCCTTACTATTAAACAAGGTTTTTCTATAACAGCCTTCAACGTGTGTTCATCGTTAATGGATAAAATTAAACAGAAAATTCTATAAAACAGCGTATGATAGATATTGCTTGATCTGTGTAGGAATTGTTATTATTAGCCTTGTAACTATATCATAACCCCAACTTACGATTTCTCAAAGAACGAGTTGACAAGAATATTCCAAAAATCGACATGAATAGACGCCAGCATCTGTGGTTTTTCGTTTATGTTATATAATATTTGATATACAATTTCTAATAAATCAATATCAGAGGTAGTCAAAGGGTATCTACAGTCTAGTTAATATCCTCATTATCCATAATATGTGTCACATACTGTTTTGTATCGCAGTTCTCTCCACGATCCTTTGCAATCAAAGAAGAAAATTCGGATAAATATTCGGCGAGTAACTCTTGTGATTTGACAGAGACAAAGTAAAGTGGTCCCTGAACAGGCGTAGATGATGCTCTGGTATTCAGCATTCCACTTTTTATATACACATGAGATGATTTTCTTATACTCTTCTTTTCCCTTACCTTTTTACTAGTAATTTTACAATCTGTATCATCTGTTTACGTATCTTGGAGGGTGGACTATTATGAATTCGTTTTACGAGCATTTGGATCATGTCTCTATTTAAAGATTTAAATAGGATATCCCCATTTTCAACTTGAGATGACTCTTCGATAATACGTGCAAAGAATTCCTGCGATGCCTCTACAAACTTTGGATATTCTATAAAGTAGTGTTTGTATTTTAAACATGGAGTAAACTAGAGTTTTACCAGTCATTTGCATGGCTTGAAATATCCATTCTAAAAACTGTAGTTCTTGTAATCTAGTATGACATCTTTCTCTTTGTCCTCTTGTTTCTGGGTTAATATCTCTCACAAAGATCAAACCAAGAATAGAATCCATGATTGGACTTTCTGTTATATAAGGCAGCATATAGTGAAAGAGAATAGCAGCATTATCACGCAAGATAACAAATTCAAGCATATCACAAGGGTATCTTCTTACCAAATGTTGAAATATCCTAAAGAAGTGATTGAAGTTTCCATTTGAGTTTGGTAAAAAGACATTAAAGAGATGATTCACTAATAAGAAAGAATAAATAAAAAGTTCCTTCTTCTAAGCCAAGTATTTTACCAATTGTATAAAATTTAGAGTTTTGGACCCATAAATGATTGGCCGTTGTACCAGATAATAGTTCCATAGCATGATACGATCTTTTTAATGCTTCAATATCCTTTATATCTCTTTCATGGGTGGCGTGTCTCAATTTATCCTCAAGAGTACATTTTGACAAATCAATCAATTCCTTTGTCAAATCAAGCCTTGTAATATGTGTCATGCAAATATCCATCATGCCTTTAAGATCATAAACAGTTATAGACGCTTTCATTATGATTTGTATTCATATAAATACCTTCAAGAAATAATACATTTACAATCTTTGCATCAAGTCTAGGCGATGAAAACTGAAGTAATTTTTCAATCAACGCAATTGACGTTGCTTTATAGTCTGCTGTTCTCTCTACTTCTACTGTTTCTTCAGTTGTCTCCTTCATTTCGACATCATTTGCTTCAGGAATAAGTGACGTTGTTAGCACTTCATTATCGAGGCTATTTGACGTGTCCATGGAATAACACAATAAAAAGAAAAGAAAAGAAAGAAAAGGGAAATGAGAGGAGCCCATCCAGCGCTTTTAAAAGATTGGTAGTGAAAAAGCAGTCCTTCATTTCCTTTTTAATGCATCCAGTCTTTTTGAACCAACGTACTCTAAGCAATACGTTATTTCCCATTGATAGCGTTGTCTTGAACTCTGACTATTACAAGCCATAGTATCTACTGTATCACTATTATGTAACTACTATTTATGTCTGATCCATAAATCCCCTTCTTTTTGGTCATCATGATATAAAATATAGTGTTTTTAGTATTCTTACAGTGTTGCTTCATCTGTAAACAATGATCTTGGATCAAAAAATTATGGGGATCAACACTGAATTATAAACTTATACAGTAGACATATCCATTCATCTTTGTTTATGCTATTAAAAAAAAGAGAGACTGAAACAGGGCCAGCCATTTCATTTTGAGGCTGAATGGGAAGAGTCAAATAACCGTTCGTGTTACGTTCTTTTATTTGAATGGCCAGCTGGGGGAATGGCATTCAGATGTTTACCCTCCCTTTAAATCTTATTTTCGCTTTAATGCATCCAACCTTTTAGCCAAGGAATCGAAATCATTAGGATCACTTTCTGCTGGCTTTACTGTCTTTTTTATAGGTGAATTAGTGGGTATCTCTGGTAAGTCAATTTGAGTGTCCAATAGATCTTCCTGTAAAGGTGCAAGTAGCTTTATACGGTTGGTAATCATCTAAATCAACTTTATATTTCTTTACCTCTCCTTGTCCACCTCCTCCATCACCATGATCACTGTTATCATCGTCCAGAGTATTATCCATATCAACTTCTTCCTCATAATGGTCAATTAAGTCAGATCTCCACTTGATATCATATATTTTAGCAATTTCCTCAAGATAACGCTCTACCAAGTATGGATCAGGTGCATTGGCTTGAAGTTTTATAATAATCTAAACTACTTGATCCGTCATCTTGTTCACTCTTTTTTTTTTTTCCTCTTACCTTTTCATTCACTTTGTCATTCTTATTTTCCATGGCGTCAATCATAAACTCCTTACCAAACTTGGAAGCTAGCTGGTCTCTTACCTTTAAGTGATATTCAAAGGTGAGAATAAATATAGGATGCATATGTCGATTATTCATACCAAGCTTAATTCTTTTACTTCGCTTAGTCGAGGAGCAGCCCAGATAACGGTATGAACTGCTTCTTCAATACTTGCTTCACACGTCCTATGTAACTTGGTATCGTTTTCCTTTTTACTTTAAAGAAAAGGCTTACTTGTATGTCTCCAATAAGCCAAAACGAGCCAATAGTAAATCACAATAGAGTTCCAAGTTCTCCATTGCTTCAATAACAAAATCGTCTCTAATGACATGCTCAATTCGGACTCTTGCACTTTCTAATTTCCCTTTTTCTATCAAGGTGCCAATTTCTCTCCTTAATTGCTGGTTTAGAGAAGTCTTTTTGGCTTGGAGCATCTTTAGTCGATTGATGGCCAATTTGAGCTGTACCTTTAATCTTGCAGGGTTAAACATGGTTTCAAAGAGTAAAATAAAGAGAGATAGAGAGAGAATAAAGGGACCTTTCCTATGCTGTTACACCTGCGGACTTATAGCCTGTCTCTTTTTTTGTTCCTTCTTTTTGTATTCTCCCCTTCTGTCCTTTTTTTTCCACTCTTTCTTTATAATGAATCAAGATGAATCAGGTCGTTTGCGTGTAGAGCGAGTACTTCATGACCGTAGACCAAAACGATCTGATAGAATTGAAATTTTTGATGGAAGACACACAGCTCAGAATATATCTGCCTATGGATTTTTATTAGGATTAGTATGTGGTGGTGGTCTCTTATACTCCTTCTATGGTCAAATACCTCAACTAGGCATCTTTTTAGTAGCCCTACCTATCTTCCATTTCTTGGAATATGTTGCTACTGCCTTATTTAATGCAGAGAAGCTGTCACTTGATTGTAAATAAGCAAGTAAAAAGAAATATAAAGAAATACTCATAGGTTTCATATAGCTTATTTGATTAATCATGGTCGACAGTATCATGCAGCTCACACGGCTGCTCTTGTAGAGTTTATTATAGAATATTATTTCTTTCCCAATTGGAAACAGTTTGGTTATTTAAGTTATTTCGGTAAAACAATAAAATATATAAAGAAGCATATATTTATACTGACTCTACCTTCTAGGTCTATTCTTGCTTGTTATCGGTCAAGGATGTCGTACTATAGCTATGTTTTCTGCAAAGCACAATTTCTCCCATCATATCGTGGATCACAAAGAGAATGACCATGTATTAGTCACTCATGGTATTTACAAGTAAAATAAGCCAACAGATCATGAGTTGATTGTTATCTAAACTCTCTTTCTATTAGAATAATGAGACACCCTTCTTATTTTGGATTCTTTTGGTGGGCATTGGGTGCACAGCTGTTGTTAGGCAACCCTATTTGCTTTATAGGCTTTATCTTTGTACTTCAAAGGTTCTTTTCTGAGCGTATTACATATGAAGAATATACATTAGAACGTTTCTTTGGTCAAGAATGGAGAGATTATAAATCCAAAACACCTACTTTGATGCTGTTTGTTTAATATAGAATAAGAGTAACATTTTACCATCTATACAGTTTAATGCGTCATTGATACTGAGCGCGTGATGGCTCAGACCAGATATAAACTTTTAGAATAGCTTTTTTTTTCTTTCTTTTTCTATTATGCAGCAATCACGCTTTTTGAATTTACCAAATGAGGTATTAGAGTATATTATCCATTTATCATCTATAAAACCCTATGATGATACTGATTTCTTGGGATGGTGTTATCCCGAGCACAGTTACACTCATCTAAAATCAATCGCTTTATGCTGTCAACGGTTATACAAGCTATGTTCTCCCTTTCTTTGGAAACACAAAGAATTTATACTTCCTCGGCAGCATGATGTAAAGAAAGAGTCTATTATCCAGATAGCTACAGACATATTAGCTACCCCCAGTGCACTACCATCCATCCCACTTGTTTTAGGTGATCACGTCTGTTCCTTATACCGAAATTTAACAACTAGTCCACATTTCGATCTGATCAACTCCAGACTGATGGCACAGCTCGTGTGTAACTTGAAAGCGTTACGTGTTGATTTTCACCCACTCCCCAGAACAGAGCACTATGGACTACGATACTTTTTTGAGTACTGTCCACATTTGACAGAGGTGTTTATAAGTCACTGTCAAGATACTTATGATGATTTTGATGCCCTTTGCCGATATAAACCCAAACTGACTTCATTAACACTCATAGACTGTACGGTAAAAGAGCGTACATTAGAAATTATGATGGACCTGTTTCGACCTACCTTAAAGCGACTTCTCTTTAGACAAGTACTGATTGAACCCAGCATAAATACAACTCAACTGACATCTCATTTACTAACAGCCGCCGCATCAGAAGCTCGTCTTGGATTCCTTCATCCACTTCATTTTCAAAATTCACAGGCAACTGGGATTCCCCAAAGCATGTATATCAAGGCTAGCTGTAATCTTAGACAGCTGGCATTGACAGACTCTATCAGCTGTAGTACACTAGAGCAGATTACACAAGCTTCTCCCTTGCTAGAAAAGCTGGCTATTGTCTTGCATGACTATTACCCTGAACAAATCGCTCGTTCACTGACTGCGATCACAAGCCTGCAAAGGATGACCGTGCTCTCTTTATCGTTTAGAAAACACTATCCACTGTCAAGAGAATTTGAAAGATTCCCTTGTCATGCACCTTCAAGTGTTTGGAGTTATTTTGCAACCTGTTTACCCAAGCTAAAGTCACTTTATATCTCTTCATCAAGGCTACTAATATCCTATGAATTCATATCTAATCTTTTACAGTATCATCCCCTTATAGTAGATGTCATGATCTATAGTATTTCCTTTACACAGCCACCAATCCCACCTTCAGATGATAGTCTGAGTAATCTACGGGACACCTATCTTTACGAGTGTAGGTATATCACGTACAAGATCCCTGACGAATATCGTCATTATCTGTACACAGGACAAGAAGCAATACAACAAAGCTATAATCGCGTTATTGATGATGCATCGGATGTACAACTATGCTTCATTAAAGGATATAAACAATAGATTGTCTTTTTGATTTCTTTATGACGCGTTGACATGCTTGTCAGAAATGCATTTTATTTATTTATTTTTATTATTTCTTTCTTTCTTTTTTAAAGAAAACTTATATGGCTCTTGAAGAAAACGCAGTGAATTACATAAAGTCAATTATTTCAAAAGAGCCAAAGACAGGCTGGGATAGCACTCATGTTGCAGGAAAACTGTCTGAAGACCTTGTGAATTTAATTGCAGGGTCTTTTAAGGATTTTGACAAACAAACAAAATTAGATATTCTATTGTCTTTGCTACATTTAAAGAGTAGAGATTTGATTGCTATTCGTGAAAACTTTGAAGAGGTTAGAATAAAAAGAATGAACTCATGACTTACTGATTGATCCTCTTTTATGTAGATTTGTAATATTGCCAGTAAAGACGACGATAAATTTGTAAATATAATAGCAGACGTCCTTCAAACATATCCTGACACACAACAACTCAATGTGAATATTGAATATTGGAATGAACCTGATTCAGTGCTGAGCAGAGTTAAATCATTTAGTAAAGCCTATATATATTGATAGTTTTTTTTTTTTTTTTTACTTGATCTAATCACACATTATAGTTACAGAAAATGGCCTTCATTTTCATTCTCCTGAATATATGTTATTGGATCCTAAAGTACGACCTGTGCCAACCGTAGCTTCACCTATTTTTACATCATGGCAACCTACAGTAGCAAAACACTTTGAACTGACCTCAAATACAGAAGATCTCATTCACCCTATTAATCCTGGCGATCAACTCATAGCATTGGTATCTATGGAAGAACGCGCCGAACAAGTCGAATCATCTGTAGTAGCTGCTCAGAAGCGACCTGGCCTTGATATGTCAAATATAGGAAAACGTATAGCAGTTACTTCACCTACTGCAAACATTCCTAATCCAATCAACACCTTTGCCTCTCCTCCAACAACTCCTACCTCTGGTAATTTCCCAAGACCTATCAGACCACCACCCAGAGGTCCTCCTTCTGGTGGTTCAAGTTTATTTATAACGAAGCCTAGACAAAGGCCACCCACAGGAAAGCCTATTCAACGTTCTCCAAGCGGAAGTAGGACATCAGGTACGTGTAGGACGCATGATGATGGTACAACGCTTCTAAAAAAATGATTAGCTACTTTACCAAGAGGATTTCAAAGGCAACAAAGAGTGCAAATGCTCGACTTTAAGGCTGCTACTGAATTCGAACAGACTGCTGCTCATGAAGTTAGTAGAGCAGAACAACGTAAGTGTTTTTCTTTTTGGAAGACATAAGCGCTAGATGACATACTCATTTCTATGACAGGTTTAAGGGCACAAAAAGAAGAGGTAAAAATGGAAAAAAAGAGAATGGCAGAAGAGAAGAAAGCAGAAGGAAAGAAATCCAGAAAGAATTCACTTAGTACACCAACTACTGAGAAAACTCAAGAACAGGCAGAACAAACACAGGAGCAAGAAGAGCAAACAGATCAAGATCAACAAAGACAGCAGCTAGATCAACAAATTCAACAGCACTTGGATGCTCTAAGTAGTAATAGTCAATCACCACCACAACCATCACCACAGCCATCACCAGCTCAATCACCCACACATCAACAACCACCAAGATTGCCACAACAGTTGCCTGTAAAAAAGGCTTACACTGGAAAGAAGACAGATTTTTAATTTTTTAAATAAATATGAATTTTATTATTGCATTATATGAAAAAAAAAGCGTACAGAATGTAAAGTGTCTATATATATAAATATGTATAATGCTATAAGCCCTTATCGCTTAGCTTTTCTAAATAAGAATACAAAGAACATAAAGGCAAAGACGTTGAAGATAGAGTAAGCACAAAGGATACCAAAGTTGCGCCATCTGTTACTAAAGCTCCATCCGATTCTTTCTTCATAGAATTCATTACCATAGCTATAAGGACAGTAGTCACACATGCCAGTAGCATTTTCGTTGCCAAGGTAACCACTACCGCCAGACTTGAAGAAATCAGCCATGTATTGACCACAGGTCATACCAGAAGGAGCGGGTATTTTGGTGAAATCGGATTCACCGCAGTGTACTGGAACACTATCCATGACGTTAACGACAAGACCTTCTATCAGATAATGATAAGGATCCACCCAGTACATCCATGAACTCCAGAATCTGGGCATAGCAGAAGGAGGTTGCATGATACCAGCGAACAAGATCAAGATGGACGTGAAGAATGGATTGATGACAGCAGCCATAGGAGGTGTGCTGGAGAAGGCGGCAATAGTGAAACCAAGGGAGACAGAGTAGAATAAGAAGACCACAAAGTGAATGTAGAAGAAACCAACACGATCAGAGATGTTTTGAAGACCAGCTGTCCAGTAGAAACAGAACAAGAAGATGGTCGAGAAGAAGATCAAGTACGGAATTTCGACAAGAATACAAGAGAGTGCGAATGGAGCCCAGCCATAGTAACGAGAGGCATACTCACGACGGAACCAGGCACGTTCTTGCATGAAACGAGGCTGAGCCAAAATGATCAAGGCGTTACTCATCAATAGAGTAGTAAAGACAGAGAACATTCGATTTTGGAGATCAGAGGGAGTGTTGCCCAACTTCCAGAAGGAGAAACCAGAGATAAGACCGATGAAACAAACGTTGAAGAGACGGCCCATGTTGTAAGTAGGACAACGCCACCAGGAGACATTCATACGCTTGTAGACGAGCCAGAACTGCTGGAAGAAAGAGAGGGAGTAAGGGCTGTTGGTGTTCTTGCGGCTATGATCGATCGTTTGGTGGATTTGTTCAAGTTCTTCTTCCAATGCTTTGGCTTCAGGAGAGGTCTTCCAAATCTCAGCCCAGTCAGCCTTGGCTTTACCAGCAGTACCAGCACCAACACATTCAAGAATGTATTCAGCAGGGTTAGCATTAGGAGAACACTTGGGGCCACCGTTTCTTTCAAAGTAAGAGATCATTGTAGAGGCATCCTTACCAATTTCACCAAAGTAAGCAGTCTTACCACCACGAACTAAAAGTACCAAATGATCAAAGTGTTCAAAGAGAGTAGCAGAGGGCTGATGGATAGTACAGAGCACGGGCCAACCAGCATCAGCAAGCTTACGAATGAAACGAACAATGTTGTAGGAACTTTGAGCGTCAAGACCAGAGGTAGGTTCATCAAGGAAAAGAAGCTTGGGCTTACCAACCAATTCAGTAGCAATGGTCAGACGCTTGCGTTCTTCAACAGAGATACCAATACCAGCTTCAAGATCACCAACGAGGGCATCAGCGATCTTTTCCATTTCCATAAGACGAATGATTTGTTCAACGTATGCATCCTTTTCTTCTTTGGGGACCTCAGCAGGTTGACGAAGGTAAGCAGAGAACTTGAGTGCTTCACGTACAGTAGCATTAGGGTTGTGGACGTCCATCTGTTCACAGTAACCAGTAGATCGTTCGAAATCAGGACCAAGAGGTTCACCATTCAAGTACATACGGCCTTCAACCTTACCAATGGTCTTTCGTTGAGCCAAGACGTCCAAAAGAGTTGTCTTACCGGCACCAGAAGAACCCATGAGGGCAGTAAGGTGACCAGGCTTGACAATACCACCAATGTCATTCAAAAGTTTGAGTTGACCACCCTTGACAGGAACAGTGTAGTCGATGTGGTGCCAAGAGAAAGTAGTACCAGTAGAGACACTTTCCATTTCTTCTTCTTGTTCGGTTTGAACAGCTTCCAGGGCCTTGGATTCATCGATTTCCTTGGGCGCCTTACCAGCCTTGTACACCTTGGTGATGGAACCTTCCTTTTGGAGATCAACATATTCCATAGCAAGAGCAGTCAAGACGGTAAAGAAGAGGAAGAAGAGAACGACAGCAACAAAGTCGATCCATCGTTGCCAGGTCTCATAACCGTAGGCGTAGTGAAGGTAATCATCGCCAAGAACATGTGTTTGGCCAGGAACAGCACCAGGCAGATTACAGGTCTTGTAAGCAGCATCTGTATAAGAGGGACCAAAAGGAATAGAATTGTATCCTTCGCAAGAGAAGTTCATGCCAGTCAGTTCATTGGAGATCAAAGCCTTGTAACCATAGGCCAGAGGATTGATCCAATAGATCCACATGAGCCAAGGATGCATCTTGTTGTAAGGGATTTGATAACCAGAGTACACCAAGGCGGCAATCAGAAGAATGGATGATAACTGAGAAGCAGTAAAGAAGTTTGGTGAAACAGCACCCCAGAAACGGAAGAAACCGTTCATACACAAGTTAGTCACTACCAGAATGATAAAGAAAGTAAAGAACTGCCAAGACAATAGAGTTAGCAACCGAAAAAATAAGAATTTATATATATGTTGTTTTTACCTTTCCTGCGTCAAGTACAAGACCCATCATAAAGTAAACACAGATTTCGAAAACGATGACTTGAACGATGGCAAGTGGGATATCAACAATAACCTGAGCAATATAAAAAGCAGAAGGATGATACAAGGCGAAATGCTTGTGCTTCTCCAAGACACGACGACCTTGCATGAACGCAGCCAGTTCAGACTGAGCGATCAAGGCGTTAAACAATAGAGAGAACAAGAAAGAACCACCACGAGAAAAGGCACCAGTAGCATCAGTAGGCATCATGTAGAAGACAGAAGCCATGATAAGACCTTTGACGACAACACCACCATAACGAGAGACCAAAGCACCCTTGTCACCCCAAATGAGTTGGAACTGACGAATGGTAAGAGATTTGACTTGTTGATAGTAAGTAGCCACAAAGGGAGACTTGGTAGGAGCGTGTTTTTGATGAGCATCGATAAAGGCTTGACGGAACTGTTCGTCGGGACGATTTTCTTGAATATGTTTTTCGTATTCGTCACGTTCCTTCATCATTTGAGCGTAAAGACCAGATTCCTTATAGACCTTTTCGAATTGAACAGCATTGACGGGCACCTTATCCTTAAATCCTTCACGGAATTGGCGTTCATTAGGATTACAGAGACCAGTCAAGAAATCAGGAGTGGATTTACGATCAGGACAGTAAAAGCCCATGTTTTCAAAATAGGACTTTGCATTAGATGTGGGGCCAAAGTAGATACAACGACCTTCATCAAGGACCATGACCTTATCAAAGAGATGGAATATACTGTCAGATGCTTGATAAAGAGTAGCAACAGTTGTCTTATTCAAGATGTCAGTCATAATACGAAGAGAACGGACATAATCAAGAGCAGATGAGGCATCAAGACCACGAGTAGAACAATCCCAACAGTTGATAGAGCTACGGGTAGTCATCTGTTCAGCGATAGAAAGACGCTTACGTTCACCACCAGAAAGACCACGAACGAAGGCGTTACCAACCATAGTGTTCATTTGCTTGGTAAGGCCCAGCATATTTCCGAGCATATAGAGGACCTTGTTGATGAATTCCTTCTTGCTTTCACCTTCCAAACGTTTACCGGGAGTCTTGTTCTTCAAGGCAAAGCTCAATGTCTGCTTAGTAGTCAATGTAGGGTAATGTAAATCTTCTTCTTCATTGTAACAAACTTCACCACGGTAGTACTTTGAGAATTCACGAGCTTCAATACCACCATAGGTCACAGTACCTTCAATATTAGTATAAGAGGCACGCATGTTGGCTAAGACACGAAGCAAAGTAGTGCAACCAGCGCCAGGACGACCGAGGACGAGTAACATTTCACCATGCTTACAGAAGCCATCATTTCCTTTCAAGATTGTAAAGTCGTTACCAGAACGCTTGCCCCACTTCCAGAATTTCACAAAGTCTCGGATCCAGGTATAATTTGTAGGAATGACCTTGGCGTCAGCACCAAGACCCTGAACGACAAGATTCTTCCAGATCAAGCCCATATGCTTAGGATGCATACCAGCTGCCACAGCTTGATCGTTTTGCTCGCTCAAGAATTCAGTTAAATCAAAGTCTCTGACGTCTCCCTTTTCGACGGCATCGGCAGCATCGGAAGCATGCGTAGACTTTATGCGAGACATACGAGACTGAGTGGTCAATTCTCTACGAAGGTCTTCATAGTTGGAAATGGCATTTTCGATATTCACTGCATTTCCTCCAGCTTCACCAAAGCCACCGGTTGTAGTACGAGCGGTTGTATATTCTTTTTCACTGTTGGTTTCTTCTTTTTGATGAACTTCGTCTATAGTTGATTCATCGGATGAATGATGTGTTTGTCTAAATTCTTCATCTCGGTCTTGATGAACCGAGTGAACGTGTTGCAATGCGGGCATATCCATGTTGGATCAAATTATTATATTAAATGAAATAAAAACTTGATGAAGTAGGATATGAAATTAGATGCAACTGGTAAAAATGAATGCAGGTATATGAGGTAAAAGAAAAAGGAAAACTTTCAAGAATCGCCCCGAATCATCTTGGTATTTATATACGTGATTAACTAATCGGATTAATGGTTCAGGCCTGAACTATTCCGCCATCCTTTCGGCTTCCAAATTAATAAACACAGCTGCCAAGTGATTTATCCATACAGAATTTGCGGTAAAACCATTGTCTAGGTAACACCAAATTACATCACTTACGTTCATTGATGGATCAATTAAAGTAGTAACCATTGTAGGTTGAGACATGAGTAAATCATGATTCAAGGAAATTGATTAGGCAGTTTTATTTGTTCTGGTTGAATAAGGGCTTTCAAGCAGTAATAAGCTCCGATGAAGCTTTTTTCTACCAATGAAATTTTCATGTCTTCTCACAAAAATAGCACCTTCGACATTTCTTTTTCCCTGCTGCCCGGGTAAATTTCTTCCAGAATAGTTTTCAAACAGAAAGATGCATAAATATAGAGTATTAGACAACTTTACCCATAGAAGTAAACAAGACAAAAAAAGAACGAGCGGTGAAATTGACAAATCGACAATGTAGTGTAACTTATAATTAATTTCTTATCTGTTGTTTTTTCTTTTTTTTTTTTTTTTTTTTTTTCTTTTCTGATATCGATGGGGTCACCTTGATCATTCTTCTTTCGGATGCATAAAGGACAAACTTTAATGATGGAAAACTAGTCTTGTACGTATTTTATGCGTCAACTTATTTCCTTTCACTACTTTGTCATACGATCTATCAAAAAACGTTTCCATAGTTATCGTTTCCATGGGCACACTAAATATGTGTCTTAATTCCGTAATCAAACTATGATAAGAAAACGGTCGTATTTATTATCTCGGGTCAAAGTCCTCCCTTAGTCACTTGTTTTCATCAATTTTTTTTTTTTTAGACAAGGTAATTTTATTTGGTACGATGAAATTATTTGAATGAATATCAAATCATACGTGAACGAATAGACTTGGAGCGGCATTACCGTCTTGTCTGTAGAATATTTACTTCCTGTATGGTATTAAGGATAGTAGATTAAGATTGCGGCAAATATCTTTGACAATTCCCATCTTGAAGATTTAGTAGCAGTTGATTACATTCGACAGAGGGGGCTTATTTCATGCCAAACCGGATCAACTCATTCTACCCTAAACGTGAAAAATCACACTCCTTTTCAATAAATATGCTACACAAATGACACCCAAAAATATGCAAAAAGTAATAGCTTTGTTATTAAAAGCGTGACTACTAGCAGTTCTAAGAGATTATTAATGAGGCAAGCATCTAGATTGATTCAAACATCATAAACAAGTACTGTACGTTGATTTGTCATCAAAGCAAAAGACTGACTTGGTAACTAAAGCAGCCTATCACGTTTCTTTAAATAGGCAAGACGTTCTCCACTATGACTGTCACCGGTCTTCCGGCCTAGATCTGAGGGGGATAAAACTTTTCTAAATTAGGATAACCGGTAAAATAAAATTACCTTGTTCGGTCAATTGTTTTAATTTTAGGTAACATTCAGATCAAACACTCGTGTTATTTATTTAGGCTAAAATTAGACAGTGGCTTTTTGACCGCTTCTTTTCTTTATATATAGATTGCCAAGTACAGATCGATTTGTACAATATATCTCTTCCATTGATTCATCTATACCTTTACTATCATTGTCATGGGTAATATATGGTATTTAAATGGATTGGATCTTTGTTTTTCTATTGGCAAAATAGCAGGTTCTGTAGGATCTATCATAAAATAATATCTGCTTATGGCTAACATTGAGATAAACGATTGTAATCGGTATGAGTAGAGTAAATTCATACAAAGAGATCTTTGCTGAGGTGCACTATCTGGCCATGTTCAGCTTTTCCACATCTGTAGTGCTGTATGCTTTACAAAATAGCATACATAGTGCTTGCTCTTGTAGGCGAGTGCTATTTCTCGTCTTGATCCTTTCTTAGGTTATGCAGTGTTTAATACGCTTATCTAAGAAAGCACAACTCCTACTGCAGTTCAAGAGATCGGTTTGGCAATGCCGATGCCACTGAACATGAAAGAATCGGCCAAAGATTGAATTGACAGCTTTTTCAAAATTTATGCTTCACTGCACAGCGACTCAGGCTCTGACTTCACTACATTTAAGAGAAAGGCAAATTGATCTTTTACTTTTCTTCCTGGTAATCATTAGATTGGTTCGATCTAGCTGCCTTTCGTCAACAAATTATGAGTATATTTAACAATAGTTCTCTTAATGGCGCTTCACCAAATTGAGAAGGATCAGGACGAATACTTTTTTATTATAAAAAATCACAGTATTCAGCTTGTCTTTCTTACTGTTTTCAAAACTGAAGCGACATATGCATCAATACCTTCATCCCATCGTTTAACGTTGCCATTCTTTATCGTATAAATCTCTTTTTGAACTGCAGCCTCGTCTTCGTCATCAAATTCTTTGCCACTATCGCTATCGCTATCCAGTTCTTGCTCGAACATCTGCTTCAGAAACCAAATGTCGTGACTGACCAACACTATTGCGCCTGTGTATTTTCGCAAAGCATCCAAGAGCATATCCACAGTGCCCATGTCCAAATGATTTGTGATTTCATCAAGCACAAGCACGTGAGGTTGCTCATACAGAATCAGGGCGAGTGCGACTCTGCTACGCTGACCACCACTCAAAGAACGAATCTTTTGAAGAACAACATTTCCACTGAGGCCACTTGTGCCAAAATGAGAACGACATTCCTGTTCTGAAAGTGAGGGATACTGAGACATCATGTATTCAACTGGCGAGACATCCAGGTCGAGCTGGTCTACTACATTTTGTGAAAAGTAGCCGATACGAAGAAGAGGGTGCTTGTAGACTTCTCCTGATGTAGGCTGTACTTTACCTACTAGCATGTTCAAAAGAGTTGTCTTTCCGCACCCATTAGGTCCAATAAAAGCAATTCTTGCATTTGGCTCAATGCTGATGGAGAACTTTTTGATAGCATAGTTTGTACTTCCTTCATAACGGAAAGCAGCTTCTTTCATAGTAAGCATTGGACCATGGTAACGCAGTTCAGTAGGAGGTGGTATTTTGATAGCCGCTGTCTTTACTGCTTTCTCAACAACGACTTCTGCTCGGAGACTGTAATGATAACCTGCATGGTCTCGGTTGAGCTTGAAGCGTCTACCATCTTCAGTTTTTTCCATGCCTAGTCTTTCCAGCTTCTTTTTTCGTGACTGAATCATGCCATGTCGCTTGTCATCGCCGGTAGCTTTAGCCTGTCGCATGTTATGTTGAATACTTGCTTGGATAGCTGCTCTCTTTTTTTCTGTGCTCTGAGAAAACAACATTAACATATGGTAGGAAGCAGATATATTAAATAACTTACATCATACAGAGCTTGTTTTCGTATTCTTTGTTCTTCTGTGTTTCTTTCCCAGTCTTCAAAGTTACCAGCGTGATACTTGAGTGTTTTGTCTCTAAGAATGATGGTTTCTTCTGTAACATTATTCAAGAATTCACGATCATGGGAAACAACGACCACCGTCATATCACCTGTTTCATTTATGACGTACTCCTGCAGCCATAAGATGGCGGGCAAGTCTAAGTGGTTTGTAGGTTCATCCAGAAGTAGGATATCCGGTCTAAGGAAAAGCGATTTTGCTAAAGCAATTCTCATGCGCCAGCCACCAGATAGATGAGAGATAGGTGCATTGATCCGTTCTTCGCTGAATCCAAGGCCTTTCAGCAGCCTTACAGCTCTGTGCTTTCGCTCATCTTGATCGATCAACTCTACCTTCTCGTAGACTTCATTAATAATTTCCGTCACCATACCAGAGGTAACGTAGGTTTGTGGATTCTTCTTGTTAAATTCTTCGAGTTCCTTTTCGCGTTCAATCAACACTTTTCTTGCTTCACGACCACGTAGACCCGAGCGCTTGGTGGCAATCTTGGAAGCTTGTTCTAATTTTTCGCGTAGACGAGACTGCATGATAGAGTACACCACCTGGTTAAGATCATCAGATGCTTTGAAATTCTTTTCGTTTCCCATGACAGACTGAAGAGCTACCCAACCGCTAAATACAATGCCAAGATCAATAAATTCATTAGATGTTACCTTTAAATTCCCTTATTGTCATTGATGCCTTCTTATCAGCTTCTAAAATCTCTTGTAATACCATTCTTGATTCATCAAACTCATCAAGTTGCGATATGTGCAGAATATTCAAGTTTTGGGGCACACCAATCAAGATATTCTCTGCCAAGCACTTCAACAACATCGATTTTCCAACGCCATTTTGACCCACTAAACCATACCGAGTGAAAGGCTTCAACTTCAAGTGGGCGTCCACCAGGAGGTCCTTTTGATTGATCGATATATTCACGCCCTTGAGGTCCAATTCTTTGTTTAAATTTTCAATTGTCTCTGTATGAAAACGACTTTGCTGACTGATCGCAACAATTTCAGGCTCCTTTTCATCAATATCCTGATCCTTTAGTTTTCCACGTCTCCCTGTACGTCTTGTTGCACTCTTTGGTGGCTTGGTAGCAGCACTGTTAGGCGCTGATGGTAAATCCTAAAAAGGCTCTTGTCAATCAAGCTGTATGTTTAAAGTTCCGCACACATACCCCCTTTGCTTTTTCTATTCCTTGAAGTGGCTTTGGTAACTTCTTTTGATCTTTGATCTCTTTGGGTGTTGATACATTATTCTCAAACAAATTAGAATAGAAGGCACTCCTCGTGTCTTCATCAATATTGGCGTCAATAAGAAAACTCTCTGTGGACGCTCTGATTTCGTCTGCTTCGTCCATGGACATACTTTCTAGCATACCACTAATATATTCTGCAGCATCATCGTCCAAACAAATGTTGAACTTGTTCAAGTTCTGAGTAAATAGTTTAGTGACCATAATGTGTAGTTCACACAATTTCTAAAATTGGGACAATGATAGCTAGTATTTATTGAACAACTGAATTACTGCGGCAACACACTCCTGTTGCCGCAGCAGTCTCAATTTCGGTTAGTGGAATGTTTTAAACACACACCAAATTTATTTTTTGTACAAAAGTTTTACAAAGAACACAGGGGTTGCTGCCTGCATATCCACAGATAACTGAGCAGAGACAGTTGAAAGGAAACTTACTGTCTGAACGTCATTTTTGTCAGAATGCCAGGTCAGCGTCATCTTTTGCTTGTCTGCATCATATATGCCCTTGTTAGAAGCGTGACCAGGCATTGATTTTTCATTACATGCAACTGGTAACTCAAGATCATATGTCGGGAAATAGAGAAGCATAATATCAGGTGCTTGAAATCCAACTGCTAAGCATTCAGCTTCAACGTTCTTGTTCCTCATGTCCTTGAGAGATTGGCGGTAGATAAAAGCTGCGGTATACAGTCTTTTGCTTTCTTGTTCTGCGGAATGTTTGGCTGCTAATGTAGCATTGCAGTGCCTCGCTACCTTATCAATCGCATCAAAGTTATCAGTTTCTTGTTGGCCTCCTTTGAGGGTTATCATAAGTTGTCTTTGAGTAATAATGGATGCATAGTTGCGTGTAGGCTCAGTAAAGAGAGCATAGAGTGGTGCGCCATACATAAAATGTTTATACTTGGCAATATCAACAGATCCTGCACTGAAAAACTTTGATTTGGGGAGACCCTTGGTTATTACGTAATTTAATGCTTGTTGTTTTTTGTGGTCTTTTTCTTCGTTTACATAATTCATCAGATCGTGTACAGAGTCGCATTGAGAGTCAAAATAGCTTTTAATCAGTGACTATGTAACATTCGATTAGTGCACCTTTTTTTTTTTTTTTTTTTTGGTCTTTCTAAAGAACTCACAAATGCTGACATCTTTGGTTGCTCTTGCCTGTATAAAAGTGCCTGATCGGGGAATCTACTGGATATCTTTTGACCAACTTCAATATTGACAATGATTAGCAGCTCATTCATTAGAACATCTTCATCAGCTTCGTCTATTCGAGCGATCTCTTCAGGATATCCGCTTTTTCCTAATTTGAACGCTACATAATGCTTAGCTAGGTTTAAGCCATGCTCATGTTCTATACGGTTTCGCTGTAGTTTACGACATAGATCCAAGAGTATGGAAGCATCAGATTCGATCTCTGACTTCTCTCCATCTGTATCTACGTGTTTGATATGCCCCTTGGATCGAACGATGCTTCTTCCTACCCATGCGTGCAGTAATGTCCCATTTTCTGTAAATCGACACAGAATTGAAAAAGCAAGTCGTTCGCGATTTGGTAATAGGTAGCAATGAGATTCCAAGAAATTCGATGGCAAGATTGGAATGGTTTGTTCTACCAGCTCAATAGCGTAGGATCGTTCTCTGGCCGCTTTATCTAGCGTAGTTTTTTCACGGACGTAATGAGCAACATCAGTTACATGGATGCCGATTTCAAAAGTTGCTTTTTCAGGCACTGATACCGAGAATGCAACCTCTGCACCTAAGTGAAAGAAATAAGTCTATCATTGATATATTAATTATAAAATTAAATGCTTTACCTTTTTCAGAAGACCCAATCGTAAAGATACGTATATTCTCTTTTTGGAAATCTCGTCTTCCTTTTCGATCATTTGGTGTCACTTTCTTTGGTATTGTTGTAGTTGCTCTGAGCACAGTGTCAGAAAAGCTCGTGTCTTTAATATGATGATCTGCCATTAGAACACCCGACTGTACACCCAATTCGCCTATCCAGCCCACTTCCTTTACAATCTTGCCAAATGGGTGCAAGGAAGAAGCTGGCCAACGCTGAATACTACCTACAAATATTCTGTTTTTGTATTCCTCATGATATTTTGCAAATTCAGCAGGAGCAAACTTGATAGGTACTGCGACAAGTGGTAATCGTTTATTGATAGGTATAAACCATATGATCTTTGGTGAAGCATGTGGCTTTTCTGTTGTTGTGGGTTTTTTGTAGGCAGAAAGAGGTCGATATAAGGACAAGGTTCTAATGTATCTTGGTTATTTATCATTTCTCTTTTTAGAATAATAGCTGTGATTACCCTGAAAAAATCATGTTTTTTGGTCTTTCAAGGATACAAACGACTCTGCCGCAATATTTTGGATACATCTTTGTCTCATTAGTTTCAGAACTGCAAAGCAAGTCATCATCTGAAGGAATTTGCCTAAGCTTTCGTGCCTGCATCTTTGCATATTTTTCATTCATCATATCTTCTACATTAACCAATTCCACAGCCACTTCATCACCATGTAACGCTCTATTTCTGTTTCTAGAGCCATAAATATAAATTAAAGCATCCAGCTCGTCACACTCAACATATGCATCCGAGCTATCTTGTACATCGATTTGCAAGACACCTGCAAACAGTTTGCGCTGTCGTATAGCTGCCAGTGCTTCGGGAAGGTTTAGATAAGAGGGATAAATAGCCTTTCGATGACTCTCTTCTATGGGTGGTAGTGTATTTGGTACTATTAAAGTCTTTTGTTTTTACCCCACATAAGTAAACAAAACAATATGCAAAACTTACCTGATTTGCTCCTGTTGCGTCTCGTCATATGTTCCTCTGATGGTGACACTAATTCAATATGTTCATTCTCATCCTTCTCTTTGACTTCCTCGATTCTATGCAGAGTGTCTGCCTTTTTGGATAACATATGGCGACCATGAGGTTCTGAGTGACGACGGCCGCGTTTCCAGAAGTGATCATCGCTAAGAGATACTGGAGGTATTCTCTTTATGTCACCAATAATATCTTGAATCGACTGAACTGCCTGGTCGTTCTTTTGTCTTGATTCAAAAGAATTTATTGATTTTCTCCGTTGCTTTTGACTCTCTACAGAGCGTGTTGCCGATGGGCGACGTCCTTTATGATGCTCCGTTTCTTTTTTTGCTTCTCCGTTTCCTGCAGTTGTATCACTGACAGCAAGTGGATGCTATGAAAAAATAAGTATAACGAATATAAAGAATGTATCGTGTCATTTACATGAAAAACGTCTGCTTGACCAAGTTGCATAAAGCAAGAACCTAGAAAGAAAAGATACGCCCCGCAGACACGCCATTTTTTGAGCTGAATGTTTAAATAGTCACAGTAAATCAATGTCCGAACAGAGAACAAAAAGGGTCAATGCAGACAAGAGAGGGAGAGAGAAAAAAGAATGATGTGAACTTTTTTTCCACATGTACAATAGCAAATGAATGGTCAGCAAAGAAAAGGTTTTGCTGGGTAAAGGTAAAATGCCAAGCATGATAATATGGTAAGATGGTAATAAGGATTTGCCTAAATATGGCACGAGTGTTTTTTAACAAGAATTTACAAAGCCTTTTTACGCCGAATACAGGGAAAAAAGACGTAATTCATTGACAAAAGGGAACAAGATCGCATTGAGCACAACATGGCTCCCATATAAGGAATATGTAGTGTGGATTAAATACGACGATATTTCATATTCCATGCCGGTACCCGGATTACATTTTACAGAAAAGAGAACGGGTTCTTTGCGCAATTAGTTTCATCTATGGCAACTATATAGTCTTTATCAGTTTGCGACACCAGAATTGGCTAAAGACGATATTGTTATCTGGAAATGTAGTCCGTATTAATAATTAGATAAATGGATAGATCAGTATTGATAATAAGAAATGAGACTTTCTCACAGAAAACAAAAAGAGTTAAAGTGTAACCAAAGGGCCGTGTAATCTTTGCTACCGAAAAAGACACTTTCACGTTTTTTTTAGACCTTCTTGATTAATAAAGGCGTAAAATGATCTCTGTTGATATATGCTATGGTAACGGTATTATATGGTAACGGTTGGGATGGCAACGGTAAACAAGAGTTTATTGTTCTCCAACAATTACCTTTTTTATAAATAACCGTAGGTCAAAGCACATGAAAAAGAAAAAAAAAATACCAAGAGACCTGTCTAATTGTCATACATGTGAAATAAAAACATAAACAATCACATGTGTGTATCTATCTTTATTATCATTAACCCATCAAGGCAAGTCATTTTTGCTAATATATAAACATACTCAATTTTGTCATTTCTTTTTCTTTATTCAATAAAAACATGAACTATACCGTCAATAACCAATTCTATTATCCAGTAGGAAAGCATGGTATTCCAGGTACGGACTAATAAAAGTATGATTTTTGCATGTTTACCTTATTTGAACCCACAGCAACACAGTCTTTTGCATACCCTGTTTTTCCCTATGACATGCATTACCCGTCACTTCACCATCAAGCACCATCAAATACTTATTTTACTGAGCCTCAGGCATACATTCCAGTCAAAAAGGAAGATGAACAGAGTTCGATAAAGTCTTCAGTTTATGAAACCAGCAGCATACACAGTAACAATAGCAGTGACAGCTATAAGGAAAAGAATAAAAAGACGTCCGAAAAACAATGTTATCACCCATACAACACTTCTCCATCCAATACAACATCAACAAAGGTACGAAGACGTCGTAAGCAACCCCATGAGCTGCTATCAGAAGCACAAAAGAAAGCGAACCATATTGCATCTGAGCAGAAAAGAAGACAAAATATTAAAATCGGATTTGATCAGCTAATTGACATTGTCCCGTCCCTCAATCATGGTAACCGAAGCGAGGCACTTATATTACAAAAATGTATAGCGACTTATAATTGTTTGTTTACTTTAATACTCACTCTCTTTTTCTACTTATTAGCCGTTGAACATATCCGTCACTTGGTATCTTTAAAAAATGAACTCAAAAATCAAGTCAGGGATCTACAGGACCTGTTAGGTGACACGTAAGTGAGCGATTTAAAATAAATAGATACTTTATTAATTCGCTGTTTAATAGCAATTATGAAGAAGATGTAAATATTGCATGTTTAGTATAAAGTAAATACTAACTTTATTAAATAGTCCTCAGACGATGAAGTACTCTATATGTAAATAGCCTCATTTACTATAAATAGAAGCCCAAAAATGAGGCTGAAACTTATGTTTATCACATACATTCACAACAAGCAACAAAAATAGAAACAAGCTTTTATGTCGCATCATTTTTAACATTCTAGAAATCTATATGTATATCTACTATTTATTGGATGAAATAAATATTACAATTGTATATGCAGTTATTATATATGTATATATGTATATAAACAGGTGGAGGATGTGTTATAATACATTATGGAATTAAATTACAAGTGGTGCATACATGCTTTGAAATCGATTGTATCTATTAAAGATGTAGCTAGAAAAGGTACTCTTCTTTGTACCAATGAAGGCTGAGCCATGTGAAGTGATCTCTGCATCAACCATAGGAATCAAGAGTGAATTGATAGTAGTGCCTACTTGCTCATAGACACTGTCTATATATTTATCACCAATAGCCATGGGCTGAGCACTCAAGATGTCTTGAATGATATCAGGAAAGTCAGACAAGGTGAACAGACAGGGGAACTCTTGGTGTAAACCTTTGAGAGTCGTACGTGGCTGACGAGTATCAGTAGCCATGTAGATAAGGCGCAGCCTTGGATGGTTATCCTTGCGATGGATCTTGAGGCACTGGACTAAAAGGGCGTCGGGGTTTCTAATTTGTTGTAGCTCTTGAACCATGTTTTCTTCTTCATCCGTAAGAGGGCGTGTGTTTGGAATAGTTACTTGATCTGTTTGCATGTTGGATAAAGTGTCCTGTTCCAAAGCCAATCTGACAGCGTTTACTGTTTCTGCCATTGCTTTTTTGAAGAAACCATCTCCTTGACGTAAGTGAACACCAACGAAGTTGTCAGGCCCGCCCAACTTGGAAAGAACTCGTAAGGCTTGTTTGATTACTACCGGGTGGCCAATACTCACTTCTTGCTGGAGATGATGTCTGAACCAGATCAGCTGAGGGTCACTTAGAGCCAATCGGTGTGTGTAGTGCAATGAACCAAAGACGATAAACCTTTCTTGTCGTTCGGCCAAGTCTTGCACATCCACACGCTCCGTAAAGTTGCGCATGCTGTCATTGTTTTCCTTTGAGTCATATAAGCGGTAAGAGAGGCGCATTTCATCCTTTATACGATAGATATCATCGTCAGTAGCAGACCATTCATCTTGAAAGTATGTTGTAGACATACTAGTACGGTAAATGATACGAACGCCTTGTGCGCGAGCAGCACTGAGATCAAAGATAGCTTCAGCGGGAAGAGGAACGTATCTACGGAAATCAGCACAATCATCAGCAGTTTTATAGTAAGTAGGACAGATGGCAATCTTTTGTTCATATCGATAGTATGGAGCCCAAGAGGTTGCTCTACCAATATTGATTTCTGGGAGAATCAATGTACGATTCATAGCCTTGGCGAGAACAATGGCGTTAATTAAGGCGAGTCGTTGGTTGTGAAGCCCAGAATGTGGGTAATATGTAATGTATTTTTCAGTGTCTTCCTTTGTCAAAGTGTTTTGAACATGTTTAGTCATTGGCTTAACACTGAACCGTAGTTGAAAGCTGACAGACTGTGTTGTGGTATATGTGACTAGGAACATGATAAAGACTAATGTAGCAAGGCACACAGCCCAGATAAACTTTGAAGATCGCACCATCATCTCGTTATATGACAAAAGAAAAGATAATAGTAAAATAGTAAAGAAAAAGAGAAAGGAATGATCCAAAAGAGATACACTTTAAATAGTATATAGGTTTTCTATTTTTAAATCATTAAAACTCCAAAATCGGCTATCTGCGCGGTGTGTAACAGAGGCTTTGCTTTTTAAAAACTCTCTAATTAGGCATCAATAACAACATTGCCTCAATATTTTGGGCTGAAGTATTCTAGGTCTTGATCACAAAGGCTACTGCGCGCATCAAAGTCATCGAGATTTCAACGTGAAGGTGACTTCAGCCCAGTTACAAAATACAGCTTGACTTTGCAAGTGGAATAGGATGAAATTTAAGCAAATGACTCAAACTAAAACCATTAGTCGAAATGACGTTAATCCATATGACCTACATTGCAAATGTATGTCTATTTAAAGCTGTTTGTATCTCTTTTTTCCTTTATTTTTATCAAGCCCCAACCGATATAAGAAGAAAAGAAAATTCAACTCTGCCTGACTTTTGTTCATTGTAAGACCAAAATGGGAAATAGATTTTTACCATATTTAGGTATTATATGCTTCAGCTGTTGAGCACTTTGTTATCAAAGAAAACTTTGACAAAGAATTCGGGAATCGTTTAGAAATCCGAGATGCACAGCATTTCCAAACTGTAAGACTTTACTGTTCGATTAACGTATGCTTTATGCAAATGCAAACGTTATTTACATTTGATAAATCTGACAAAAAAAAGTCCAAGGGAGGAATGGTGCAGAAAAGTATTATGCAATAACTGTATCAAAGGATAAAAGGATATGATAAAACGATAAACAAATCTATAAACAGGTACAAACAGTTCCATATCAAATGGTCCCTAACGGGTTACCCATACCTTAAACAAGCGCGTGTGTTACCGGCGTCTGACTAGTTCTGTTTCACACTCATGTCATCAGATGTGTAAGTACATCATTAGCAGCTAAAGTAATGCTTGAATAGAATCTATCATTATGCTTATTTATCAGACATTTAGCAAAGAATACATTAAGCTATTGCTTATTGCTTTATCATATTTTTCGTTATACCACTTGTATTTTTGATTTGGTCATTGTACTTTTGACACGCTCTTGGCATGTTTTTACAATGACTAAAAGAAACAAGAGATGTAGAATAACTGTACAAGATAAGAATCTATATATTTGACTTATGTATAGACATTCTAATTGGGAAATACTATCAGAATAAACCAACTGTAAACTAAGATGTGCTTTCTCATAGTTTGTTATTCTTGACCGTTTTAAACTGTGCTACAGAAGCAGTGTGAGAACAGTAATGATCAGTGTGTCTTCGAACATAACATTTATGTAAACATTGCTACTTAAAATAGATGTTTTGCCTAACAGGTTTTAGACTATATATGATTTGACGACAATTTCGCACATTTAGATGTCTATGTGAGCCAACGTAAATCTAGTTGGAATGCGTCGATTTTTTTATTTAGTTCATTGTTACAAAGCTGTCATCGATTGATATATATTTTTAGAAGCTACGTTTCAAAGCAATTCTCTTTGTTTTCAACACTTGGCGAACGCCTTGTAGCTTGAATGAAATGCGATACAGTGGCCATGAAAGGCTTAATTATGGAAAAATTACATTTTCTTTGGAAACAAAGAACACACTTTTATGTGTCTCATTTGACAAGCATGCAGCGTATACCCCTTTTCAACATGCTTTCCTTTGTTTATCTTTGTCAGATCAAGCAGTCCTACTAAAAATATTACAAAGATGAGATTTATTTTCATTTTCTATGTGGAATCAGTATTATCATTGGGAGCTCATTGAAGAGGATAAGCCAAGATGGGCTATGGTTAAATTTCATTTGAAAATCCGTATAGCCATTTTCTCAGGTTTTGATCTCAATTATACTCTATCGACTACATCAAGTACAGAGTAAATAAGGCTCTCTTACGATCAGCTTGATCACGTTGTAGTATTTTATGTGCACATTTGGTTAGCGCTCGGGGATTTTCATGTCACCATTATGTTTTTTTTTCTTCTTTAATAATCATCTAATCGCTCATGGTAGCTCGGCTATACTTCAAAGTTTCGGAGAATTACTTTCCTTTAATGTTTAGCCACTTTATGACAAGCTTCTGAAGGATGTACGCTAGAATATCTCGCGTCAAATGTTGTATGGCACTCATTCTTTATTAGTAACAGCTATTAGAAGCAATCAATGTGTGTCATAGGCGTTATTTCAAAAGAATCGAATCGTTATAAATTCTGTGAATCTTGTTAGAAATACGTCATGTCTCTTCAGTTGAAATAAGCCCCGTTATTAATAAAAGCTGCTCTTAAGTCAATATTGGCTTTTTAAATATTTGTAAAAAGAGTTGTCCTTATTCATGTTTCAATACTAAAAATATATATATATATATATTAAACATAAAAAAGGAGACTTTGTTAACTCTAATCCCTTGATGTTGCCTAAGCGAGAGTTAAAAATATATGTGACATATGATTGGATGTCGGATATTTAATTATTTTTAAACTTAAAGGAGTGAGGACCCTTTTTCTTTTTTATTCTCTTTTTTTCTCTGCTATTCATTATTTAGTTTTTTGTATCGATGAATATTATTGCACCATGTCCACAAAAGCCTTCAAGATACAATTACTATGCAATAGGAGATCAAGCCGATGAAGCTTGTCAAGAACTTCGACAAATTTTAGCTTCGTCTAACAAAATGGTTGAAGAATTATCGATTGCCAGAACCAATAATCCAATGCCTAATGATACTAGCTTTATTATTCCCAACGTTCAACAATCCAATGTAAATGAAGATAGACATCGACCAAGATCATTTAGCATGGGAGATACTAGAGCTCACTTTATCTCTCAAGCCAAATTTGTTGTCAGTAATCTCGCTTACTGATTTCTCTATACATGTATACACAACTTATGAAATTGTCTATAATGTACATACACAAGAAAACCAAAACAAAACTATACTTTTATTATTACTTTATACATACTTTTATATATACACAAGCACACAATCTCTATCTCTCTCTTTCTTTTTATATATATTACGCATTTATATACTACATCTTTTTTTTTTTTTGTTTAGATATATATATACTCTTCGATCTTTAAACATCAGCCTGTTTCTGTATAAAAAAAAAAACAAATAAATATGACTCTTTTTATTATTATTATTATGAAAATCCATGTGCTTTTCTTTTCCATTATTTTAAACAACAATTTTTTCAAAATAGAAGGTTATGGAACATAGCTACACTTAATAAGGTTTAAAAGACAAAAGTTATGAAGCATTGACAGACTTATTCAATCATTAATTGTTTAAAGATTTGCTTAAATCAATTTAACTTTTAAAGGGGAAAGTTGACATGTTCTGCCACGCTTCAGATGAATGATAAAACAAGGGACAACAGGAGTGCATAAAGAGAAAAGAAAAAGCCATTTTCCCATTGATTCTTGCCTCTCCTCGTGCGATACACGCATTGTTCAACACACAAAATGCTTTATGCACGATGAAATAAACTCTATTTATTATTATGAAATCTAAATTTTTGCATCAACAAAGTCACTCCAACTCTTGACTTCATCAGGAATACCATTGCTATGTTCAACTCTGTGCTTTACACATGATTCTGCAAATAATACTGCAACCTTGGAATCATTCAATAATGGAATACCAAAATCTACAGCTGCTCGACGACAGACATAGCCTTCATCCAATTGGTCTGGTGCACGAACCTTGGCCAGATGTATCACCAAATCAATTTGATTATCCTTGAACAACTTTCCAAGTTGTCTCTTATCTTCCGCACATGAAGCGATCGGCAAACAAACAGAAGGAACGCCATTCTTGTCCATCACTGCTTTATCTTGTTCGGTAGGCACAAAGATAGGATGTCCAAGTTGATGATGTAATGTTTTTGCTATAAATATATAATCGTTCATGTCTGTTACACGGTCTCCTCCAATCAACACACCAGTCCCTTGTTTAGGAATTCTAAAGTTTTGTGTTGCTTGTATGGCGGCCCAGAATGCTTGATGCTTGTCTTTACCAAAGCAGGCGACTTCTCCTGTAGATGCCATTTCGACTCCCAAGAAAGGATCAGCACCTTGCAAACGAGTCCAGGAGAATTGAGGTACTTTGATGGCTTGATAATCATATTCCTTTTTCATCAAATCGACTGCAGAAGGAACTCCCTTTTGGGCAAGAGCTCGTGTAGCCACATCGATAAAGTTAACGCCCAATACCTTGGATACAAATGGGAAGGAACGAGAGGCACGAAGATTACACTCGATGACCTTGAGTAAAGGTTCTTGCTGACCAGGGAGGTCTTGCTTGATAATCTGCATATTGAATGGTCCCGTGATCTGGAAGGCTTCAGCAACTTTGTCTGCAATATCCTTTAAACGAGCCATCGTCTGTTGAGAGAGGCCACGAGGAGGTAAGACCAAGGTAGCGTCACCAGAGTGCACACCAGCATTCTCGACGTGTTCCGAGACAGCGTGAACAAGGACGACACCATTGCTTGCAACACAGTCAACATCGATTTCTTGGGCATTCTCGATAAACTTTGTGATCACAACAGGGTGTAGAGGAGAAACACTTGTGGCATAAGTAAGATTGTGTTTAAGTGCTTCAGGAGTATAGGCTACATTCATTGCTGCACCAGAGAGAACATAAGAAGGACGAACGAGAACTGGATAGCCTACGTCCTGTGCAAATTGGAATGCATCTTCCACGCTACTAAGTTCTTTCCAGGCAGGCTGATCTACGCCAATCTTGTCTAGCATCTTTGAGAATTGGAAGCGATCCTCAGCGGCATCAATCATTACGGGAGAGGTACCAAGGATGTTGACCTTGTTCTGTTGTAACTTGAGAGCAATGTTCTGAGGCAGTTGACCACCCACACTCACTACAACGCCCTTGGCGCCTTCGAGTTCCGCAATATCCATCACACGCTCAAAGCTGAGTTCTTCAAAATACAAACGGTCGCACTCATCAAAGTCAGTCGATACAGTTTCTGGATTATAGTTTACCATGATTGTCTTTTCGCCAAGCTCACGCAAGGATCGTGTACAAGATACGCCACACCAATCAAACTCGACAGATGAACCAATACGGTAGACACCAGAGCCAAGAACCATAGTACCCTTATCTTCAAATGACACATCGTTCTTGGCTGCGTTGTAAGTTGTGTAAAGGTAGTTGGTGTGAGCAGGGAACTCGGCGGCCACGGTATCAATTCGTTTGACAATAGGCACGATACCATGTTGTTTACGTAATGCTCGGACTGAGAGCTCATCGGATCCAATCAATTGAGCAATCTTGATATCAGCAAAACCAGTCTTCTTGGCCTCCAAGAGCAGATCAGCAGGAAATTGATTGAGTGGGATGTTTGCTTGTTCAGACAACGTCAACTGAATATGAGCGATCTTTTGTAGCTTGTACAGGAACCATTTATCGATGTTGGTTAACTCGTTCAATTTGTCAACCGTGTATCGTTCACGGATAGCCTTGTCCTTATTCAACATGACTTGACCAAGAGCAAATAAACGCTGATCAGTAGGGTTGCGAAGTACGTCATCAACGTCTTCAAACTCTTCAGGGAGACCTTCAAATCCAAGGAAACGGGGATCAATTTGACGAATGGCCTTTTGCAAACTTTCTTCAAATGTTCTACCAACAGCCATAACTTCACCGACAGATTTCATGGCAGAACCGATATGACGATCAACATACTGGAACTTGGCAAGATCCCAACGAGGGATTTTGGTTACGACGTAATCGAGAGCAGGTTCAAAGCAAGCTGTCGTTGTCTTGGTAACCGCATTTTGGAGACTAGGTAAGGTATGACCCAGTGCAATCTTGGCAGCAATAAAGGCAAGAGGATAACCAGTGGCTTTAGAAGCAAGAGCACTAGAACGACTCAGACGAGCATTGACTTCGATGACTCTGTATTCTAAGCTTCTAGGGTTGAGAGCATACTGAACGTTACATTCACCTACAACACCTAAATGACGAATAATCTTGATGGCAGCTGTACGAAGCATATGATATTCTTCATCGCTTAATGTTTGAGAAGGAGCAACGACAATAGATTCACCGGTGTGAACACCCAAAGGATCAAAGTTTTCCATGTTACAAATAGTGATACAGTTATTGGCAGAGTCACGCATGACTTCATATTCAATCTCTTTCCAACCCTTCATTGATCTTTCTACCAATAATTGAGGAACAAGGGATAATGACTTGGTGGCTAATGAACGCAATTCAGCTTCATTATCGGCAAAACCAGAGCCAAGACCACCTAGTGCGTAGGCACAGCGGACAATGACAGGATAGCCAATCACACGGGCAGCCTCTAGTGCTTCTTCGACAGTTGAAACAGCGGTGGATTGGGCGACGGGAATGTCAATTTCTATTCGAAAAGATAGAGATGTAAGATTATCTAATTTTGCTTATCAGTTCGGAGAATGAATTACCATTAAGCGCTTTGACAAACAAATCACGATCCTCAGAGGTGATCAAGGTCTTGATGGGTGTACCAAGGACCTTGACGTTTAAGCGTTCGAGGATACCTGAGCGATCGAGCTCGATACCACAGTTTAAGGCTGTCTGACCACCGAATGTAAGCAAGATACCATCAGGACGCTCCTTTTCGAGGATGTGAGAGACATATTCACATGTGACAGGTAAGAAGTAGACTTTATCAGCCAGAGTATGCGAAGTTTGGATTGTAGCAATGTTTGGATTCACGAGGATAGTTTGAATACCTGATTCACGCAAGGCTTTGATAGCTTGTGAACCTAAAAAATGAATTAGAAAATGAAAATCATTGTTTTTATTTTATATTTTATCTTGCCTGAATAATCAAATTCACCTGCTTGGCCGATACTGAGACCACCTGAGCCTACGACGAGAACTTTCTTGACATCTACAAGAGGCACATTGGAGAGTATTTCTTCAGACACCTTTACAGCAGCACCTTCACGGGAATTGACAAAGGGAGGAGGAGTAGAGAGAGGAATTGAATCAATGATATGCATGTTGTTTTACTTGATTAAAATGTTATCAATATAAGTTTTATCGAATGCCAAAAGACCAGAAGTAATTAAATAAAAAGCAATAGACATAAAAAAACTAGAAACAAGCTTCTTTCTCTTATTCTTGTTTTGTTTTTTAAGAAAAAAAAGAAAAAGAGAAAACAAAGGGTAAAGAACGGCCTTTTTATATACTAGTGACTTAAAGGTGAGTCATTCTTGTTCTTTTGTTTAAATCATCGGAGATCAATTAAGTCTATGACACATCCTGTTTACCCTCTCTCTCTCACTCTCTCTCTCTCTTATTTCAATTGACTCTAAATAGTATACTACTCTATGCATTCAAAAGAGCAGTACGAGTTACTATTGTTCTGCTCTAGCTATGTCAGCTTAATAACTACTGACATTAAAAGTGTTGTTGGGATGCCACCAACAGTCAAAAAGATAACAAATTAAAAGCCAGAAAGAAAAGTAGATCTCTCATCACATTGCTGTCTTTTGATAAACGAGTCCAAGATTGATCATATCCATTTTGGACTATTCTTTTTGACCAACATTCTATAGATGATTAAATATCTCGAATCTAAAGTTCTATCAAGCTCTACTTTTGATGCATTAAGGAAACAGAATTAAATTTGATCCAACAAGGTGTAACTATATTTTCATAGTTTTATGATGTGTATATACAGTCACAGGTACACACTAGTGTTGAACAAAATACACTGTAATCTGGGACTGCTCGGGCCATTTTCAACTGACAGATATATATAAAAGTAAAAAATATCAATCACTTGTAGTAACAGATATATTTCAAGTATTTGAGTCACTCTGTATACAAGTTGTTTATTAATTTCCTTGCGAGCTTTTAATAGTAGCTTTGCTGACAAGCCGATCATAGAAACAGAAATATTGAGAGAAATATGTGTAAAAAGAAGTATCAAGTTTATTGAAGCTTATTGTACTTTAGCATTATGGGGTTTCTTTAAATGGATGATGGTGCCTGGGGTGGTTTCTTCATTTTTCGTAGTTTTCTTAGTCTATTACGACGTAAACGATATGCTCCTCTTCTTCTTCTTCGTACCAGTACTGCCATCGATTCATTATCGGGATCACCCAAACTCATAACTTCATCGCTTTCACCAGAGCCTCCAGTAAGACTTAGATTATCAATACCAGGAGATTGTTCATCGTTGGGAATACCAAAGCCTAATTCACCACCACTACGGCTACCTTGAGGAGAAGGAGTAGCAAAACCAATAGCGACAAGAGAAGCACAGATAGTAAGAAGAACAAGCTTGATTTGCATTTGAGTAAAAAAAAGCACAAGTTCAAACTGCTGTGAAAAATATTGTTCCTCTTTTATATTAATACAGACGCATGTAAACACTGCTGCCATGGTCATTTACTATTGGCTATGAGTACATTTCATCTTTCTTGGTTAGATGACTGTATCTGCTTCTCTCTATTTTGTTGATCAATAATTAATAAATGCATAAACTACAGAAAGTATATTAGCTGTATGCACATATCTGTCCTCTCCAAATCAAGAGAAAGGAAGCCTGTATCACATTGAAGTCGGAGTGAAGCCAACAAGTAAATGACTTGGACATGACTGACAAACTTGAATATTATTTTACAAAACTTGAATTTAAGATGAAGTTTTCAAACCAGGCAGCTGCTCCATTCCTTTTCACCATTTTACTTTGCTTAGGCAGTGTTTCCGCTTTAACTCTTGCCATTGAGCCTCACAAAAAGGAATGCTTCTTTGAGTACATGAATCATGATGATTCAATGTCTATCACCTATCAAGTAAGAAACATCAAGGGATGTATGTCCTCATTAAACTCACATTCAATAGGTTGCTCACGGAGGAGACTATGATATTGACTTTTGGGTAATAAAAATAATAGCAATAATAACAAGTATTAAGTGTCTCTCTCTCCTTAAACACATATAGTTAACTAGTCCTCAAGACACGATCATGGCAACAGATTCTCATCATGACCAAGGCGCTTATACTATAACCGCCAAGGAAACTGGAAAGTATACCTTTTGTTTCTCTAATGAGAAAACATCTCAATCCACCAAGGTGATCAGTTTTAACACGCGCGTTCACGAAAAGAGTACTGCAGGTAATAATAGCACTTAGCTTTACCACGAACCATATCCAACATCACTCCTAGTTCAAACCGATCCTTTGAAACATGAAATAGAAGAATTGGCAGATAGTATCTTTGCTATTAAATCAGCTCAAGAATACATTGTTGCCAGAGAACGTAGACACAGAGATAGTAAGTTAATATATGCACTTGTTTGTTTATGATGTAAACCGCTTTTATTAGCTGTTGAAAGTACCAATGCTCGTGTCAAGTGGTGGTCTATTGCTCAATTGGGTCTATTGATCACAGTCTGTTTCCTTCAAATTCATTATCTCAAGCATTTCTTTCAAACCAAAAGAACTGTTTAAGTAACTCTTTATTACACAAATTTTTGTATTTTATTTTCAATAGACAATAAAAATGAAGAGGAGAAAAAGAGGAGGGAAAGTGAAAGAAAGCAATTGATTTAAAAGGTTGTTGTTAATTTTTCATTTTGTTCAACAAGATTGGCCACTTTTTCAGAATATTGTAAAGAAAGTACTTGGAGTCTAGAAAGTTCAACTTGATGTAAGACGACACATTGAGTAACTTGATCTAGTGACGCTGCTAATTCTTCATTGAAAATCATCTTTGCAACAATGGCAGAGACTGTGTTAATAGGCAAGTCAAACATTTTGGATAATTGTGCTAATCCAACTGTGGAGTAGTAAGAAGCATACGTAAACAAGTATGTACGAAGCCCTTCTTCTTGAATCTTGCGCACAAGCATTTCTTTGATCTTGTTTGTTTCGGTCATCAAATCCCAAATCTTGATAGCCAAGATGTATTCCTTTGCCTTTTCCCATTCACCTGATGCTAAGGCTTTGGCAGCACTCATGATATGATCTCTTGTATTCTCGGGTGGGCCACAGAATGCTTGACGTTCATTATAATCAAGTAATCTACGGAAGGGTCTAGAGATGAACTTTTTGTTATTAGGTCCAGCCTGTGCTTGAGCAGGAATTTCTAAAAGCATAGAACATGTCAAAAAGATACATTCCAAAAGCTCCAAATTGATGTGCATATGGAAAGGCAATTGACGTTGACGTTCAGCAGCCTCAACATCCACAGTAGTAGGTTGGTTGAAGCGTTGAGTTTGAACACCTTGAGCCAAAAGTTCTTTAACACGACCAGATCCTTGAATCTCAGAAAGGGTAGCATGGGATTCTTTGATCAAACCTTCACGGAAAGCGCAGATACCGAGTTGAACCATAGCACGATTATATAAGATTTGAGTGGCAATATCGGCTTGATGAATGGAATCTTGTACGTGGGACATTAATAATAAGTCACGGGCAGTGTAGTATTTCTTAAGAAGAGCATAGTGATAAATATGACAAAGCATAGCACGGGTACGGAATACACTTGAAGTATCGTTATAGAGATAGTTGCAAAGCTGGTTGATCAACTCAGAGGGCTCTTCGGTAGTAGTAACCTTGGTGACAACGTAGTCGGGTAAAAGCTTCTTACTGGCGATTTCGAGTGACTTGATGACGTTTTCAGGCTTGTAGTAGACATGATCTAACTTGCGGAAGATGACTCTAGGAATAGCAGATGTCATGTTGTATGTTTCAAGATAGAACTGAGAACGGTGTAACAAAGCATAGATGGCAGCTTCATCTCTAAGACGGTCAATGTATTCAGTTGCATGAGGGTCAATATTTTGAAGAGACTTGTTAAATTCATCATCTAAGCGTTCGACAAAACTGACAATGGATCCTCTAAGTTTAATAACCTCACCGGCTTTTGGAACGACGTCTCTATCTTCATTGTCAAGATCTTCTGCATCTTCGGTAACCATGAAGGATTTATTTGTTTCAAGCTCTTGAAGCAAGCTGTTGAATTCGTTGGTAGCAGACTTCCATGTAGCAACGTCCATGAAAGGAGCCTTGCCAACGTTAAGATCGAAACGAGAAGCAATAAGAGCTAATAAAACAGAAATCTTTTGGAAGGGTGATTTTGCTTTCTCTAACAAAGATTCCAAAATGCTGATCTGTTCAACACGGTCTGTGTTCTATAAAATATTGCTATAAGCCCCATCCATTGCCATACATATATGTCATTCTTTACCTTTCTACCACGGCTTTCTAAAACTTCTCTTAAGCGAGCCAAAACATTTTCAGAGGTAAGATTGACAATTGCTTTTCCTCCTGCACCAACAGCAGTAAAGCCATCTTCTTCCTCAGCAGTGATTTCCTTATGAGTTTCTTGGATTTCTCTACCTTCATCTTCAGCTTCTGATTCATCTCCAGGTTGCTCTTGTTCTTTCATGAATTCCTCAGGGTTCTGTTCAATAACATGTAAGTAAACTTTCATACCACATAAAGAAAAAGGCTTTACCTCTCTATAAGCAGTGACATATTCACCATATTGCTTAGAAAGCTTCTTGAGCTTCTGTCTCAAGTTGTTCATGGCCTTGGTATTGCTTGTGCTCTTCTTTTTGCCTTTATCTTTCTTGAGGCTTTCGGCTAACGAGTCTTCAAGCTCAACCATCAGTTTGACGTAAAACTTGGGCATAGGAATCTTGTTGAAACCAGTTGTAGCTCTGGAGATGGTGACGGTAAGCTTGTCAAATTCTGTTTAACGTGGGTTAATGTCTCTTTTGGCACACGTCAAATTTTTTTCTTTATATTTCACCTGTGGCGATCAAGTTCCAGTCATTGTTCTTCTGACCATTTTCAATAGCCTTTACGGCATTTTCCATCTCTTCAAGTCTCTTATCCTTTTGGGATCTTGCTTGACGCTTTCTACTAGTTTCATCGTCAGAATCCTCGGAGTCGCTTCCACCTTTCAAGAAACGATTTTTGGGTTGATCTTGGGCGGCTTCAGAGTGATAACTCTCTGCCTCAGAATCATACTCGGAATCACTTTGGGAATAGAGGGACTCGTTTTCAGAAGAGTCAGTCTCAGATTCAGTATCTGATGTAGAGCGGAAAAAACGAGACATTGTAATGAATAAAGGTTGTCTCTAACGGCAGTAAAGAAGGAAGCCTTTTGCTGCTAATTTTTTTTTTTCGTTTTATTTCAGCAAAAAATTTTCAAGTCACGTGCATGTGGCGCTGTTATTTTACTGACCTTGTCTCTCTGTTGCTACAAAAAAAAACACTTGAGGGCTACTCTTATTGTATATCTCTAATGATATGTTGCTATACTATAAATTCATTTGATATAAATACCAGACAAGTGATTATTAGTTTGAAATAACATGGAGATATATTGCTGTAAGATGGGTTGCTCCAATAGCTGATTATTATACTTCAAAAGCATAATAGCTTCGTAAGGATCACTGCCAGTTTCTATAGGCATATTTTACATCTATCAGATGTGTATAGCTGGTGGCAAGTTTATAGATACGAAGAGCGCGTCTGTTGCTTATTAATAAAGAGCTGCTTCTTTTGAGTTTACTTTATATCCTGTTGATGTACCATTGTTGGGAAGAAATTCGTTCTTTATATAGTGTTGTGAATTTGTTTATCGAATCATGATATCCTTGATCTATAATAGAATACAAGTTACACTGATAACTTTCTTTTATGCAACATATCTAAATTATATTCTATTTTCTATTTTTAATCAAGTATCATCACTCGATGTAGAACAGTTGCTCTTCCATAGTAACTGTCTTGTCTAACGACCTATAACTAATGCAATTGCCTGGTGTCATTTTCAGCTGCGTATACCGAACTGCTGCGGTATAGTGGTAACTCATGGCACAGCGTTTGTGACTGTTGATATCTCCATATAAATTATAAAAGTGTTGAAGGAAGCTTTTGCATATACCTTTTTTTTTTATCCTTGAACTGAACCAAAAAATGAAGCAACGTTTCAATGCTTTAGACATCCGTTCAACAGTTATGAACCTTAAAGAAAGGTAAACTAGAGTTAAAAAAAGAGAGAGAAAAAAACTGACAGCTAATTCGGGGAAAAGGCTGATTGGTATCCGTTTACAAAATGTATATGACGTGAATGCCAAAACGTTCTTATTCAAGTTTGCCAAGGTATACTAAGGGAATATACCAATGACAAATATTGAAAGCTAACTTATACTTTTTTTTTTCTTAGCCTGACGATAAGGAACTCGTTTTAGTCGAGTCAGGTACTCGTATTCATACAACACAGTTTAGTCGAGAGAAATCTGACATGCCATCACCTTTTTGTGCAAAGGTAAATATTTAAACATGGGAAGTTGTGTTGGATTGTATTAAACAGTCTTTTGAAGCTTCGTAAATGCCTCCGTACTCGTAGGTTGACCAATGTACGACAACTTGGCGTGGATCGTATTGTCGATTTTGAATTTGCTGGTGGTGAAAAGAGTTTAGGATATCACATCATTTGTGAATTTTACGCTTCCGTATGTTTCAAGAATAAAGGGATTATAAGAGTAATTAATAACAGATTTGTTATAGGGTAACATCATTTTGACGGATCATGAATATCGCATATTGGCATTACTCCGTACTGTCCAACCAACTGAGACGCTGAAGATGGCAGTAGGCGAGATTTACAATATCAAATCAGTCTTGGCCGACTTTACAAAGGTGGATTCTGATCAGTTGAAGGAAGCCTTATCAGCAGCTGGACCAAAAGACAATTTGAAGAAGATACTCAACATTAAATTTGGTAAGTAGGCACAACAATTCAAGCATCAACAAGTGATATTAATCATGAGTAGAATATGGCCCTGCTATGGTTGAACATATTATTATGGAATCTGAATTGGATCCAAACATGAAAGTTGCTTCTGATTTTGATACTTCTGAAAACTCACCCATGATGCATGCGCTACTTGAGGGATTCAAAAAGGCTGATGATATGATTCAGTCAACGAAAAATGCTGTTCCTAGGGGTTACATTATTCTAATGGATGATAAAAGGCCAAGTGATGATAAGGAAGACGCAATAGAAATGTAAGTGCCGAAATGATTCTTGACCAGGCTTTGCTCTAATTGAATGAATAGCTATGATGAATTTCACCCATTCTTATACAAGCAATTCACTCATCGAAAGTTCAAAGAGTATCCTACTTTTGATATGGCTGTAGACGAATTCTTCTCGTCAATTGAAGCACAGAAGCTTGAGCTGAAGACTCGTAAGCAAGAAGAAGCTGCATTAAAGAAATTGGAAGCAGTCAAACAAGAACAAGAGAAGAGAGTGGAAAGTTTGCTTAATCAACAGCTTACCAACACGCGTAAAGCCGAACTTATTGAACTCAATCTTCAATACGTTGATGCCGCTATCACGATTATTCGAAACGCAGTTGCAAGTCAAATGGATTGGCAAGATTTGAATGATTTAGTCAAGGAAGAAAAAAGAAGAGGCAACCCTATCGCTTTGCTAATTGATACTTTAAAGTTGGATACAAACCAAATAACATTGGTTCTGACGTAAGAAAAAAAAAGTAGACAATATTGAATCTATACTTACTCCTTATCTTAGTGATCCTGATTATCATGAGGAGAGTGAAGATGAAGACGAAAAAGAAAAACCAAAGGAAACATTCAAAGTGGATGTCGATATTGGTTTGACAGCGTTTGCAAATGCTAGAAAATACTATGAACAAAAGAAATCAACGGCATCGAAACATGAAAAGACGATTGTAGCATCCACTAAAGCTTTAAAATCTGCTGAACGAAAGATTCGACAAGATCTCAAGGAAACCAAGATTACTGCCACAATCAGCAAGATTAGGAAGCCGTTTTGGTTTGAAAAGTTCATGTGGTTTATATCTACAGAAGGATACCTTGTCATTGCCGGTCGTGATATGCAACAAAACGAGATGCTGGTTAAACGTTATCTTTCAAAGGACGATGTTTATGTTCACGCTGACCTTCATGGAGCTGCTAGTGTGGTTGTCAAGAATAAGCCTCAGGCTAATGGTCAACCCATATCTCCAAGTACGCTTTATCAAGCGGGTATCATGTCTGTTTGCCAAAGTAAAGCCTGGGATTCCAAGGTTGTCACCAGCGCTTATTGGGTTTACCCAGATCAAGTATCAAAGTCTGCACCTACTGGTGAATATCTGACGACGGGTAGTTTCATGATTCGTGGCAAGAAGAACTTTTTGCCTCCTGTCCAGCTTGTCTACGGTTTTGGTTATTTATTCAAACTGGATGAATCCTCTATTGGTAATCATGTCAAACCTGCAAAAGAAAACGATCTATCCACTGAATATGACGATGATGTGCTTAAACCTGAGCAACCTGCCAAGATAGATAGTATTGAAGAAATAGACAAGTCCGATGTTGCTGAAAAGTCCAAAGAAGCAGAACCTAACGCGTCATCAGGTACACTATTAATTATGAGTTTATAGCGTCACAGAAAAAACTTATTCATTTTAGGTATTTCTATATCCAACAGCGAAAAATCTGTCAACGAAGAAGATAGTTCTTCTGATGATGACGATAGCGATGACAGCAGCAGCAGTAGCAGCGATGATGAAAGCGCCTTCCCTGACACCAAACTCCAATCATTGCCAGTATCCAATCACGAAAACATCCCTGATGCTAGTAAATATGCTCTGGATGAATACGGCCATGACTCTGACGAAGACCAGACTTCATCTGCACCTGATAGCGATAAGGCTCAGGCAAAGAAGAGATTTATTACCGCTAAAGAAAGACGTTTGATGAAGAAACAAAACGCAACAGAAATAACCGAAGAAATAAGATTAAAGCAGCAAAAACAACAACAAAAACAGCAGAATAACGGCAAACAAAAGCAACAGGCTCCCGCTAAGCCCAGTGTGACTACACCTCCTTCATCTACGCGTGGACGTAAGGGCAAGGCTAAGAAGATTAAGGAAAAATATGCTGATCAAGATGAGGAAGAAAGACAACTTCGTATGGAATTGCTTGGATCCAACAAAGGCCCACAACCCAAAGGCAAAAAGGCTAAACGTGAGGCAAAGGCAAAGGCAGAAAAGGCAGCCTTGGAGAAAGAACGCGCTCGAAAGGAGGCTGAAGAAAAGGCACGATTAGCACAGAGTCAGAAAGAAGAAGAAGAAAAAGAAAATGATGGGTCACTGGAAGTAGGTGAAGAAAAAGACAGTGATGTTATTCGACAGTTGCTCAAGGAAGAGAATATTACTATGTTAGAAGCTGATGAAATTGTAAGTAATGCTGCATTATATATATCATTTGAATAACCAAACAAAAAACAAATAGGCAAATCTCTCTGCTTTGGATTCTCTGACAGGCAATCCTCTACCGGAAGATATTCTTCATTTTGCTATACCTGTTTGCGCTCCTTATCCAGCTATACAAAAGTATAAATATAAAGTAAAGCTAACACCAGGCTCATTGAAACGTGGAAAAGGTAAAGATAAGAAACTATTTATGCTTTGGGATCATAGCTAATCATACTCTATATTAGCTGTTAAACAAGCACAATCTGTATTCCTTGCCCTATCAGATGCATCTGCCCGTGAAAAAGAGCTAATTAAAGGTGTCGCTGATATGGAAAATATCAATACAATGATGAGTAAAGTCAAAGTGTCTGCACCCAATCTTGAAACAAGCAAGCGAAAGAAAGGAAGTGGCCGAAAATAATTTGTATAAATCCGTAATCTTAGATTTTGTAACTATATTTAATAAAAGAGCGAATAATAGAACGAAGACATGTATTGTTTGATAATTGTTGTATATAAAGATTATATATATATCCTTCGACGCAATATAATCAACTATCTCAGATATGAATATAATACCTCATGATAACATTTGAGATCAATTTCTTTTTCTTTTCTCTGTTAATAAAAAAGAATATACAGAGGTGAAGCATGGGGTCTTTCACGTACAACTCTTCCCAGCTCTCTTCTTTTCCTATCGTTAAAGATAGGCGGCCACCCAGACTTTGGCCTCGTCTCTACAGTTCCATCTTTTTTCCATTGTTAATAAACTCGACGCACGGTTCTTTCTGAAATATTTTCCTCAATAGCAATTTGTACTGCCGAAATGCCTTCGCGACGTCTAGCAACCATCATTTGTTTTTGAGACACAGTTAAATAAGGCATTTTATGTTGTTACAGAAAGAGAAAAGCAGTCTTAATCATGAAGCATCTTTCCAAAAAAAAAAAAAAAAAAACTGACTTTAAAAATATTTTCAGTAATCGGCGTTTAAACTAATTTAAACTGATAAACTTTATGCCGATGTAATGTTGGACAGCTCATAGCTTCTGCATACAGAGTAGAAATTAAAATAAAAAAGGCTTAAAGTAGTTTATTTACTCTTATTACATTATCTAACAAATACAATATGCAACTGAAATAATTTATTGAGAGGCAGCAGTTTGAACCTTCATGTAGTTAAGACAGCTACCGTGCTTGAACCATTCGATTTGACCGGCATTGAAAGTGTGGTTCAAAGTGATATCTAAGGAAGAACCGTTGTTCTTGTGAACACGGAGAGTCAAGGGCTTGCCTTCCTGGAAATCGGTCAAACCAATGATGTCAACCTTGTCGGTGGGGTCGATCTTGTCATAGTCAGCAGGGTTAGCGAAGGTAAGAGGAAGCATACCTTGCTTCTTCAAGTTGGTTTCGTGGATACGAGCAAAGGACTTGGTGATGATGGCAGCACCGTTCAAGTGACGGGGCTCCAAAGCAGCGTGTTCACGAGAAGAACCTTCACCGTAGTTTTCATCACCAATAACAACCCACTTAACACCTCTCTTCTTGTAGTCACGAGCGACTTCAGGAACACCAGCATATTCCTTGGTGAAGACGTTCAAGACGGAGTTGACCTTGTCGTTAGCAGCGTTGACGGCACCAATCAACATGTTGTTGGAGATGTTATCGAGGTGACCACGGTACTTCAACCAAGGACCAGCCATAGAGATGTGATCGGTAGTACACTTACCCTTGACCTTGATCAAGATAGGAACTTCCTTGATATCTTGACCGTTCCACTTTTCGAAGGGCTCCAAAAGTTGAAGACGGGTGGACTTGGGGTCGACCTTGACTTGAACTTCAGCGCCATTGGCAGGAGGAGCTTGGTAGGTGTTTTCACCAGCATCGTAACCGCGAGGAGGCAATTCGTTACCGTTGGGAGGATCAAGCTTGAAGGGCTTACCATCGGCACCAGTGAGGGAATCAGTGATGGGGTTGAAGGTCATGTCACCAGCGATAGCCAAGGCAGTGACAATTTCGGGAGAAGCGACGAAAGCGTGGGTAGCAGGGTTACCGTCGTTACGACCAGTGAAGTTACGGTTGTAGGAAGTGATGATGGAGTTCTTGTCACCCTTCTTGATGTCTTGACGGTCCCATTGACCAATACAAGGACCACAGGCGTTGGCAAGGACAACACCACCAGAGTTGGTAAGGATGTCCATAATGCCGTCACGTTCGATGGTAGCACGAATTTGTTCGGAACCAGGGGTGATGGTGAACTTGGACTTGACCTTGAGGCCGTGTTCGGAGGCTTGCTTAACAAGTGAAGCGGAACGAGCCATGTCTTCGTAAGAGGAGTTGGTACAAGAACCGATCAAACCAACCTTGAGTTCTTCGGGCCAGCCGTTAGCCTTGGCAGTTTCCTTGAACTTGGAAAGAGGAGTGGCCAAATCGGGAGTGAAAGGGCCGTTGATGTGAGGTTCGAGCTTGTTAAGGTCAATTTCAATCAATTCGTCATATTGAGCACCTTCATCGGCACGAAGGTTGTGAGAGAATTGTTGAGCGTAATCGGCGATGGCAGCACGGTTGGTGGCACGGAGATAATCACCCATACGGCTGTTGAAGGGGAACATGGAAGTAGTGGCACCAATTTCAGCACCCATGTTACAGATGGTAGCCATACCAGTACAAGAGATAGAGTCAACACCTTCGCCGAGGTATTCGACAATGGCACCAGTACCACCCTTGACAGTCAAGATACCAGCAACCTTAAGGATAACATCCTTGGGGGAGGTCCAGCCATTGAGCTTACCGTGAAGCTTGACACCAATGGTCTTGGGGCACTTGAGTTCCCAAGGAACACCAGCCATGACATCGACGGCATCAGCACCACCAACACCAATAGCGACCATACCAAGACCACCAGCGTTAGGAGTGTGAGAGTCGGTACCGATCATGAGACCACCGGGGAAAGCATAGTTTTCGAGAATGATTTGGTGAATAATACCGGAACCAGGTCTCCAGAAACCAATGTTGTACTTGGCGGTAGCAGTAGCCAAGAAGTCATAGACTTCCTTGTTGATGTCAATGGCACGAGCCAAATCCTTAGCACCACCAACTTGAGCTTCAATCAAGTGATCACAGTGAACAGTGGTAGGGACAGCAACGTTAGGGAGGCCAGCAGACATGAATTGAAGGAGAGCCATTTGAGCGGTGGCGTCTTGACAGGCAACGCGATCAGGGCGAAGCTTAAGGTAGGACTTACCGCGGACAATGTCTTGGTTTTCGGCATCATCCAAGTGACCATAGACAACCTTTTCAGAGAGAGTCAAAGGACGGTTTAATCTATAGAAAATACTTGTTTAGCTTCCTTGCACTCCGAATATAAAAAATTTTTCGCTTACCTTCTACGAACAACTTCGAGGTTGTCTTCGATTCTTTGGTAGTTGATGTATTTATCCTTTTCGAGGTTAGACATGGAAACCTTTTGGGCAGCCCAGTTGGTGCTAGCCTTAGCATAGGTACGGGTGTGAGTCTTGACAGCAGGGGCAACAGCCTAAGCGAGAAATAATGAGTGATGAGTTCAAATTGTAATGTTGTTATTGTACCTTGGCAGCTCTGATAATATGACTTGAAGACAACATTATCTACTTTAGCTCTTTTTAGTTAAAGTAAAGGAGGTATTAATGTAGAGAGGGGGGAGTAGTAAGAAAAGAGCCTAAAGGAAAAAAGAAGGCGAAAAATATTTTTGAACTTTTTATTTTTTACTGTCGTTACCAAATTAAGTAAAGGCTACACAGAAAAAAAAATTATCCATGTGCAAACGAGATATTATTTATGTAATTCACATGAAATTAAAGTGGAGTCAGCTATTGTAGTTGTAAGCTGGCGAAACTATATATATGGTAGTCATAGTAATAGTAGTCAGGAGTCTCTTTTTATCATTTATTTATGCATAGCAACCGTTTCTGTAGATATGCATACATTTTTTCATGGCCCTGATTTTATGATGATATAATCAAGAAAAGTAACAGGGCCAAGTAAAAAGTATAAAAAGACCGTCCGGGCCATGAAAAATCAATGTCATTTCAACCAACCAAAATTGGATTATAGTTTAGCCCAGTTTTATATTTTAACTTCCGTTTAAATAGCCTTCAAACATAAACATTGTATTTACGCGTTCAAAATATAAAGAATAAGTTGTAAGTTTCGAAAATTTTTGATATCACAATACCTTGTACTAATAAATGCTTTGTACTCATCTTACAGCTTTATTGGGTATTACCAATTATTGATCGGCAGTGCACATTACTTTTCTATGCGTCATGACAGTCATGTACACTATCTTATCCGTTTGTGTGACCTTGGGCCTGAAAAATTTAAAATTCCGGCTATTGCATGGCCCTTTCCATATTTATACAGTCGTAACTCGCCTCAAATTTAAGCCGAAGGGGAAATTCTTCTCATTGTTCTTTAAAATTCCGCATTAGGCAATCAGCATGATGGATCATAACATTTGTTAGAGATCATTCAAAAGATATGCTTTTTAAAGACTTTACAAAAAGTTTATTGATCCTATTATATAAAATAGAAAGTAGCAAGAGCATGAAACATATTTACTGTAGCAGCAAAATCTCAAAACACCTCGATATATACTTTTTATGCAGACCGATTTGAGGATGTTAAAATCCATATTCTTCTTCTTTTGGTAAAGTGTCGATGGTGGTACTGCACTGTCTCCTCTTTTGCAAAACTACATGTACAAACAACTTATTCAGCATTAAGCAGGGTAAAAACAGTCGACAACAGGCAGGTAGAAGAATATGGACATATATAAGTAGATGAACATGAATAGGTCATTTAATATATACCTTGGGCCAGCATTAAACAACCATTTATGACATCGAGCGGCTATTACATAGATCACACGAATAAGTCAATGATATGTCCCAAACTCTATTGATTTGCTTTACTATTCATATTAAGTTTGTCTCCATTGCCCTTGCTACTACCAATTCGCTGTTTGTTACAGATGATGTAGCCATTTTGATTTGTATATGAAGCGATATGGCGTTTACTGCTGCAGATCGACATTTCCATAACCGGACTACAGGGAGATCTCCCCTCAAATATGCGGCGTTCATATTTTCCCCGCAGGAACATAAGGATAAGCTTTCGACTAAATGTTTAGACTGTCTTATGTCACTTCTCAAATTGTAAAATTCGTTTATATTTCTGAGCTTTTCAAAAGTCTTACTAAATATGGCAGGTCCTCAGTTTCTCTTGGATCTTGAAGTGTCAAGATTAGTATGGCTGAGGTTAAACGATATGGTGCACATTGTCTAGTCTGCTCTTCATTTCAAATCTATAATAGTTTTCGTTTGATCAAAGTCCGCATACAGTTTGGTTATAACCATTTACATGGCCACTTCTTATAAGCAGTAGCGGATGGCCATCTCTCCTTTTCCACTAGGATACTAAGTTTGACTTTTATTATCCCATGGATTTACAAGCCAACTGACGCGTTGATTATTTAGTGCTTCATTCGTGCCGTTACTTTACATCGTGGCTAGATACTCCAATCGTTGCAGAACCTCCTGCTTGATTCCGTACTCAAGGCTGTTCTAATATGTTACGGCGATCGTAACAAGATTATCGGCGCTGTTAAAGCTCTCTACAAACACCTACAAAAAGAGCACGGACGCACTACTGCTGTCTTGTGTCTTCTATCTATCACTTGTTCGTCAAAGTCTATCAATCTTCTCTCTCAGTGTATTTGATTATCAATACTCTAACGGCACGCGCTTATCGCAGTTGTATCATTAGCTGACAGATGGGGATTGCTACCTAATTGGTTGCAAAACTGCATATGCAGCAAGGATCGTACTATTCGTCGACAGCTCTTTATAAGTGAGGAGCAATTTCTTGTTTCATTCGAATTAGCATACCTCAGGCAATAGTCATAGTCTATCCCGTAGGATATGCTCCCAATTTGCTCCCCTGGATCACTTTAACCCTCAGTGTCACAACCTCTAAGCACATATACTTTGCGTTCTGCCATTTCATTTCCCCTCTTAGCAACCTCCCTCCATTCACCATTTACCCCATACTTTTTGTATCTTTTGGTTGTTTACTATACAGATTTCCTTTACGCTCCTTGTTTTAAGGAAAAAATAATAATGGCAAGATTAATAGTCTAAATATTCTATTTATTAATTCTTTAGAGCAGATTATGTGTATGGCTGGAAGCTTGCTTATGACGAGTACATATATCGACACTGCAGACCCAGGAATCTTTCATAACGTCTTTGAGGGTACATCGTTTTTCGGGATCCGGTCGCAGCATTTTCAATATTATAGACTTTGAGTTATCTGCTAAGGCTTTTACAAATACATGTTTACCGTTTTCACGCAAGTAGCGTGCATAAGACAAGTCCTCTTCAGGGCGAGCAACAATCCAAGGGAACTTATGAGTCACCATAGTAACATAGACGATCGCAGAAGACCATATATCTCCTTGACATGGGTTGTAATAAGCATTTGCAAATTGCTCAGGAGGAATATAAGGGTTAGAACCAGACACGCCTTTTTACATGAAAAGGGTTAAGAAAATGGGGAAAATACTAATAAGGTGTTACCTGAAGACATATAAACGTTTGGTTTCTTGGGGATTTTGAAAGGAACAGCGCATCCAAAATCTACAAGTTTGACAACTCCCTTTTCATCTATTACTAGATTATCCATCTTAATATCTCTATGAGCAATGCCTATCGAGTGTAAGTACTGGAGGCCATAGAGCAGCTGGCGCCAGCAACAGTTGATTTCCTCGGTTGTCATTTTACCACTCGTTATGGATGCATGCAAGCTATAAGGTATATATTCCATGATCTGATATAATGTCTGACCAATCTCTATTAAATCAAGCACTTGAATCACATTATCATGGCAACACAATCTTCCAATGCGGAACTCCTTGTAAATTTTTTCAAAATAGCGCTCTTTGCTTTCTCCTTGTTTTCGCTTCCGAAACCTTTTAACCGCATAAGGTTTTTGTATGCCAAACATTCGAATCGCCTTGACGCTACCACCACCGCCACGACCCAACGTTTCTTCTACACAAAATCATAAACATTTTTAACTAACCAGTTGTTACTATTATACTTGCCGCTTGTTTCAAAAAGAATATCCAAGTTTAGTAAAAATTCTCTTGATAGATCAGCCTTCTGAAGCTGCTCGTATATCAATTTCTGATCAATTTGATCATCGTCAAACCCTATTGTATCTTTTCGTGTCTTTCTAAATAATTGCATCAAGGACGACACAACCATCTTCTTCCTTCGATTGCGAGCAACCAATGTAGTGATTTCATTAAGAATATCTTTTGGGCTCACATGGATGGGAGGAGAAGAAATACCTTGGATAGTGCTATCCTTTTTTTCTCCCAATGTCATATTGGAGGATGCTTTTGGCGCGTTATTTTTAAGCATGTTAGTCATGTGGAGCCGATCTATACTTTCAAAACGATTTACCCGACATAGGAAAAGCTTCGGCAGCCCTTTTATCTAGTTTTTGTAAGCTAGTATTCGTATTTTTCATTTTTATAGAAAGTAGAAAGTAGAAAATAGAATAAATCATTCGTTTAAATGTCATGAATTTTGAGACATTTTACACTGAAACCCTAGCAAAAGCGTCATCAAATTTTATTCATTATAAAACATTAAAGACTAGAGCGTGTTTATTTTGGCACATGCTTTCTCTTACTTCTTTTAGGATATGCCAAGTATTGTACTTTAAGCTACTTCTCTGTGATTATTCAAAAGGATTCTAAAGCAGTTCATTGAAGCATCTTTATAGTTTTAATACAGTTTCTGTATTTAACTTTGTCTTGTTTAAATATTGTGATAGAGGCGATAAAAAGACCTAAAACAAGCAACACATTGCAAGTATATATCGATCATCATTCAAAGATAACACACTCCTTGGACAAAGTTGGTTAAAGCAGTTGATGCATGAAATATGCACATCCTCCGAAATGTACATTGCTTCACATGCAGCCATAGTCAAACTCTATCAGAACGTTCGACGCTATATTAATATTCAAACAGTTCTTGATATTTACTTCTTTCTTCTTCTCCTAGTTGACTCGTGCATAAGTCTAGACTAGGAGCTTCACGTACAAGGATACATCTCCCTTTTTCCTTAAATTTGGAATAGATAGACAGAAGCAAAAAGGAAAAAAAAAGGGACGCCAAAGTATACGGTACCGACAATCCGTATGAAGCCCTGTGATCCCCTTCCTACTTCCTTGGTAGATCAAAAAAATGCAAGCATGGATGTTTATGCGTCATCGATTATTTATGATTTGTGTGTGTGTTCTTTTGTTTGTATTTCTCTCTCTCTCTTTTTATTTTTTTCTTTCACTCTTTTCTTTTCTACAAGCATGTCGGAAGATACTCCTTCAGCCGAGGCTCGCTTGTGGAGGTATATTGACTCTGAAGAAGGTACATTTCAAACTTTTTGTTGCTCATGAGCATTACTCATTCTGTTTTAACCTTCAGGCACACTGACACAGTTCTGCCTGAAAATAGGAGTTCAAAATGTTGAGGTTCAAAAAGTGAACTTGGGTGATCATCTATTCAACCTGAGGCAAGTGTTTGTTGAAAAAGAATGAAATATATAAATAGATGATAACTGTAACTTAGACCCATATATGGATTTATGATGTTGATAAAGCACAATGCAGACACAATCATATCAAAAAATGAACAATCAAATAGAGGCGATTACAATTTATTCTTTGCAAATCAAGTATGTTTATTGTGCATCAATAGAAATAAAAAAATAACAAGACTTTCATTAGATGTATAGCGAGGCTTATCTCCTTCATGGACTATTGCATATATTATTAAACTGTAATCAAATTGATATCGGCACTGATCTAAACCAATTTAAGCAGCTCACAAGCAATTATACTTCAAAAGTAAGTAAAAATTTGAACACGCTGAATCCCTTTACTGATCCTAATAAATATATCTATATTTATATATATATATATATAGCTCAAGGGTCACGTTCTATTAAAAAACAGGCTGTTTAGAGAAGCTTATAGTGAGATGATAAAGTGAGTATATATATATATCTTGCGCACGCGAAGGGAAAAGTATAATCTAATAAATTAAAAAGTGCATGGCCATATCGTCGGAAAGTGGATGGCGCAATGTATCATTCGGTCTCATATGTACTGCGTCAAGGCAATTTATGGGAACTTGACGCCCTAAAGGACAGTCCATGCATCTTAGCGTCATGCAACGAAGATAACTGGCTGGATTTTATGCAGGCTGAGCTAGTAAAAAAAGCCAAGATGTACGCACATACACATATACTATATAAAAAGGAGGAATGACTAAGCAAAGGCTGATAGGTACCAAGAGCTTGACTTGCCTATTTCCATATGGGCTGTGATAGAGAGTAGAAAGCTAGTATACCAAAAAAAGCTGGCCAGTAAATTATTTATGAAACAAGAGATAGAGAATATGCTTGACAAGCATCAACCCGATTGGAGAAAAAGTTGTCAACGTTGGGAGGAAGAATACGTGCATGCACTTAGTAGCAGTGTAAAAAAGAAGAGTAATAGATATTTGACTGATCACCCAAAAATTAATCCAGAATATAGGAAAGGATTAAAAGAGGCCAACTTCTTTCTAACAGACTAGCACATCATTGTAGTCGATCTGATCAACTGCCGAATGAGGAAAAACAAAAGATCTACAGTTCACTCAGTCATAATAAACAAGGAAGCTTGATAGATACTTGGCTACAGATACATGATGAGATCCTAAGACTGTACGAACGACTTGGCTTGGAGGACGAAAAAGATGAAATGTACCAAAAGAACTATATCCGAAAGAGACACAACTATATACCTTTTATTGAATCATTTATACAAGCTCTAGTCGAACAAGGTCACTTTCATCCATAGAGTTTATATGAAAAATGCGCATTCTTTTACCTATTATGAATCCTTATTACACATCTCATATACCGCTCGTTACATCATCACTCTCTTTCTATGTAAAAACCAGCTATTTATACCAATAATTTAAAGAGCAAGTACAAAGAAACAATAAAAACAAGAAAACACACAAACAAGAACTTGCTCATCAACAGTTATGAGCATTGTTTAAATAAGCCCTTCATTTATACGAAATACAGATTGTTATTTATTTACTAGTAATACATACACATATGCGACATATACAAATAAGAGATATAAAATGTGATGACAATTAAGTAAAATGATGTACAATGTTTAGTGAATGGATGTGGTGGTGGTGGTGGTGGTACTAGTAGCGGTGGTATATTGTGCATGCTGACTTACACAGTCATAGCTGCTTTTGGCTGTTACGGATCTCATGTCTGTAGATGGAGACTTTAATATCATTTGAATCCAACCTTTGGCTAGTTTAAATACTTTGGTTGATCCTTTCACTTTTGAGTATCTGACAGCGACAATCTGTCCTTCATCATGACTTTGATGATTAACTGATAGTGCATCTATTGTCAATATAACATATCCATCATTATTATCTTCTTCACTATTCGAAGGCTGTAGTTTCATCTGTTGTTCCTGTGTCATTCTTCCCATCGAAAGTAGGTCATGACTACTCCTCTTCTTATTGAGCATCATGCCAACAGCTGCTGAAGAAGAGGTAAGTAAAGAATGGTTGGATGATAGTCGTTGCACTTGTCTTGTCCACCATCCCGGATGGATGTGTTGAATCGAACTTGGATTGGCAGAATTGACACTTGCAAAGGATGAAGTTGTTGCCTTTTGATGTTGTCGGTGCATTTCGGACAGTTTATCATTTGAGTTGAATAGTTTGGATCGAAATAGTGATGACCCATTTGACGTGGTGGCATATTGTGTTGGTTTTTTGAAATTTCGTAAAGTGAGTAGACATACAAGTTGGTGACTCGAGTTTTGATAGTAGGTAATACCAAGCAGTTCACATACAAGTCGTATCATCTTGATCATCTCTTCTTGGCTCTGTTCATACTCCTCATCCTTTGATTGTGCTTGGGGCTGCTGTTGTGCATTGAATGTGGCAGACACACGGTGAGAGAGTCGTCTGGGTCTTCGTTCGACAGCAGTTAGTGTAGAAGATGTCGTAGAATAGCCTGATACGACTGTAGTTGAAGACCCGCTTCTAACTTTGCACTGCAGGGTATAGTAGCTAATATGGTCTTTGGCAACACGTTGATAGATCTGCGACAGGTTGAGTGCAGATGCTGCTTTTCTAATCTGTTTTGGTTCGGTATGCTGATCGATTACGATATCGGCTCGTTTAAATTTACGAAATAGATGGCTAATAGGGGATTTTAATTCCGTAAATTGGTGTATAGATTGTAGCTTGATTTGTTTTAGTGAAACCATAATGTTCTGATGTAACTCTGAACGAACGACAGATTGTGCGTCCAAGTCGATAGGCATCTTGGATGAATGTGGTGCTTGTCCAGTAAAGTAGGTTGAAGGATTGGTAATGTGATAGATGATCGTTTTGGGAACTTTATTTCCTCTTCTTTTCTCTTCCTCCAGATCACGTTTACAGACCATCTTTGTGTTTTTTGAAGCAATCTGAAGTTTTGCCTTATCATCAGCTCGACCTGACGCAGCGTAGGCTTCAGTCGCTTCAATAGCATGATAAAAAGGGCTTTGGATACGTTCACTAAACACGTCTTCTAATTCACCATAATTGTTCAACCAAGGATCATCACTGAGGCACGAACGTAAACATAATCTTTCGTACTTTTCAACGGATAGACATTTTTGGATAGTGTCCTGTAACGCAGGGCTCAGGTGAGTGGGTATTTTATAATGTCTGCCAATGACATATTTCTTGAGTTCAGAAACAGCTAGAGAAAAAAAAAAAAATAGTTATAGTTTCGTACTCTTGTCTATTTTTTCTTACTTTTGGCATGGGCAAATGGTTCATAGCCAGCAGTCATTCTAAACAAGATGATGCCAAGGCACCAACAATCGACTTCGGGACCAACATAAGCTCTTGCACTGATGATTTCAGGACTGTAATAGAGCATAGAGCCTATATATAGCAAAAGTTTTTAAGTAACGTGACCCAATGCATGTGTGATTGCTAGTACCACAGATTGTATTTAGACGATGTAAACCAAATCTATTTCCTAAACCAAAGTCAGCTAATTTTACTCGATGTTCAGGTGTTAGCAGTATGTTTGGTGCCTATGGACGATAATTATTATACAAAGATTACGTATATATGATTCTGGATTTACCTTTAAATCTCGATGTACCACCCACTTTGAATGACAATGATCCACCGCCTTTACCAGCTGACGAAAGATAAGTCTTGCTTCATGTTCAGGCAAATAACTTTTATTTAATGACTTTAGATATTCTTCCAAGTTGTGTCCCTTGACATACTCCATAACGAGGTAGAGTGCATCAGCTGTCTCAATCGTCTCTTTTAGATGAACAATGTTTTCATGATCCAAAATCTCCATTAATGATATTTCTCGGACAAGTCTTGACATAACACGATATTCATGAGCTCTTTTATTAATCATCTAATCAAAGTGGGTAAGGAGTAAATTCTAGTGACACTATTTATTACCTTGATTGCCACTAATTCTCCTGAAAGATAATGTTTGGCCAAGATGACTTTACTAAATTTTCCATCACCCAAAGGGGATTGAAATATATAATCGCCAATTCCATTCAACAGACTATCTGAATTAAACGGTACAATCTTATCTTTACTTTTTTTAGCCGAGGTTCTTTTAGAATCAGCTGTACTGCTTTCGTCCTTCATTTCAATAGTTGTCGACTTTTGTTTCCATTTTGACCTAAAAGGATTACTAACACCAAGCACCATTATATAAAAAGTAACTTGTTTATATTTAGAAAGAAAAAAGAAAAAGAAGAGGGGGGGAAGAGGGAGGAAGAAAGGAAGACAAGAGAAAAAAAAAGTATCTAAAATAAGGAACGTGATGTTGTGAGGTTACATTAAGCGGTATTTCAAAATAAAACAACAACAAAAACAAACACTCTTCTAGTTATACGTTTTAGTTGATTTTCAATGTCTTCTTTATTGTTTAAAAGACAGCATTTAATAATACATAAAGTGAACTTGATGTTTTAGAGTATAACATAAATGTGGTCAATACTTATAAATAACATGTAATTGAAAAAGTTGTTAGAGACTTTATATAAATAGTCTGATCTTGACTTCTTTGGACCAAAGTAAGACCAGCTATTCCCCAGTTAGCCTTAAGGTATGTTATATTCTTTACTCTTATAAGAAGCTGATATGTAGTATTATAGATCACAATCGAAACTAACCCGGTGTTGGCTGGGGATAGTTTGGTTCTTACCAAACTTTGGTCCCAAGCATTCATTCAATCCCTTCCGCTCCTTCCTTCTCTCTTCCCTGCTCTTCTCTCTTGTTTCTCGTTCTCTTTTTTTTCGCTTGCCCGGGCTAGTTATCGCCAGCCCAACCCAGAATACACTTCGGGTAAGTTATTGATTATTTCTCTATAAGTTTACTCACTTTTCCTGCTTCTTTTTCTCTTGTAAATCCTCTTCTTTATAGTGCAAGTATTTAATATCAATGTAAATAACTGATTTACTAGTCATTTCTTTTGCTTCTGGTGAGCTCTCTTTTATCATTAATTGTTGTCTCATTTTGTTGTCTGAAATTATCATTTTTTTATCAGTGTGTGAATAAAGTGTAAAGTGTACAGAAACATACACCATTAAATACCTTTAATCCTTACAAGACTTTGTCCTGGAAGCGGTAGTCAAATACGAAAGTAACGAGGGGTAGTTTAATCATCCAGTTGGTACTGAAGAAGATTTCGATGCTTGCTCTGTGTTCAAACTAAAAAGACTACTACAGAAGCTAACAGAAGGATATATATGTAATGTATCTCTTCAACGCCAACTGACTAACCACATTCAACAGCAATTTCGTGCTCTTGTAAATTATGTCAATTCCGGGGCTACTCGCATTGTTTATTATCATTAAACAATGTACCCAGCGGAAATATATAATTAGTACATGAGGATCCAAGAACAATTCTATAAAAAGAATGATTGCCAGAAGGAACCCGTTAGACTTTGGCTGCAAAAGGGACTTTAGCAAAATCTTGTGGCTCTTATTATCGCTGTCAGCTGAAGCAAAACAAGAGCAGTAACAGCAGTATTGCTTCTTTAGAAATCAAGCTGGCCCAGATGGTCGACACAGTGAAGTAAAAAGCAGCAAGTGCCTGATAATAAAGAAGCACCAATTATATAAAGAAGTCAGAGGAAGGATGCTTCAGTTTTACTGTCATCTGAGTTGGGCAAGACGCAAAGGACGTGACCAAACAAAGGTTCAGAGACAAATTATACAGTCTTTCAGCAAAGAAAATGATAAATAATATAGGCTCCGAAACTAATGTTGTTTTCTGTAAATAAAGAAGTAAAGTAGCTTATGTGTATTTACGCGATATAATCTATTTTAACCTTTTCTTTATGCATTTGGTCATGCGTCACACAGGCCGTTCCAGTCAATCTTTTCGATTTCTCAATGGAGCCTATAGCGTCTTGCTCCGTCGAAGGTATCTTCAAGGTTGCACCATTTTAGGCCATAGATAATAGCATATAGTCGATAATTGCATGCTTCAACCAGAATATTTCTGGATATTGGGTCGAGTGAGCGGTCATTGCACTAAACTCGTCAATTGTCAGAATTGTTAAGTGATGTTTATGAAAATAAGAGTGTTTTGTTAGTGCGCCAAGAACCACTTTAAATAAAAGAGAGTCTTTTTACACTCCTATTTCATAGCGATACAACTTTTACAGGCATGGTGATGTGAACAGTATTCCCCTCTTCAGAAGACCTCCAAAGAGTAATGGTGCTCCTGGATTTAATGCACTGTCCTAACATCTTGTAAGAATAAAACGGATACTACTTTTTTTATTATTCATTATTTTCTTAATTAAAATCCAAATAAGCCATTTCTTGATAATGCAGATTCCAAATGAATGGGTACTTCTTTCTCCAGTTCCTCTTCTCTCTTCTTGTCCATCTTTTTTGTCGTTAATGCTCCAATCTTTTTGTAATACTCCATTAAGCGTTTGTGATTACCAGCCTTAGCGAGGTCTAGTGGTGTAATTACTTTTCGGGGAACATAAGAGTTGAAATCACATCCGCATCGTTCAATCAATAAAGATGCTACTTCAAGGTGTCCATATCTTGATGCCCAATGCAAGGGTGTTTCACCTCTCGCATCTGCTTGTTCTACTGGTAGTTGACATGTTTGTACTAGAAACGCAACGAGGTCCGCATGCCCGGAAGCAGCAGCATAATGTAAAGCACTCGCACCTGACACAAATGAATTAATATTGATTAAACACACCACTTTTTTTCTCTTACCTGTTGTATCAACCTGTAGGTGGTATTTTGGAGATGTCATCGAGATAATATACTCTACAACAGTGATATGACAGTGCTCGGCTGCGACATGGAGCGCCGTTTTATTCTTGACACCTGCACCTCTCGCCATCACGAGGTCTGCACCAGCCTCAATTAAAGTTTGCAAACCTGGGAGCCAGCCCATACTTGCAGCTAAATAAACTGGAGTCATCTTGTCTTCTTCTACATCACTTAGTGTCATTGCATTAGGATTTGCTCCATGCTGTAACAGTAAGTCTATACATGACGTTGCCTTAATAGCTATCATGGCATGTAGCATACCATAACCATATTTTATATTTTTAAAACTTGGTGATTGCTTTGCTGTATTAGGAGATCCACCTCTTCTCAAGAAATTACTTTTTTGCATAATAAAGTTAGTATCTCCCTAAACAATCTTTGTTCCTGATTATTGCTTACCTTATCATTTTCTCCAAAGTTGCGTCCACAGATTTGCTTTTAGCAATAGTATCCCAAAGTGCATCAGATCCACCGAAGGCAATTGGATCTACTTTACGCTGTTGAATGATTGAAGGATTCAAATGGCCGACATTCACTGTTCGATTGGCAGTAGTAGGCGACTCGTTTGACCAAGAACCTTTTCTGGCTTGCATTGATTTATCATTATCCGAATTACCACTGAGTGTGGAGTTTTGTCGAATACGAGGTAATGGCGGGGTTGGCAAAGAATCAAAGGCCCAGTTGCTATTATTGCTGTTATTACTTGTGAGATTGTTGGAGGAAGAAGAGGATGTGGACGAGGATGAGGATCGAGAAAGATGACGACTTCGCATATCTGGTAAGGGAGGTGGGCTTTGGGGAATAGGTGGTGGAGGTGAGTGATAGAATGCATGAGTAGCAGGTTCTGGTGTAGGAGCAGGCGCGAATGAAAAAGGTGGAGGAACGAAAGGCATCCTAGAACCGTCATAGCTGGATGAGTTATTTGAGTCCATTGAGGGACTTCGTGGTCGACCGACGAGTTGTTTATTTAATTCTACTGATTTATCGTATTTTTTCTTGTAAAATTGCATCTCTCTCACGGCCTTCTCATAACGACGTTGGTAACTTTCTTCAGCTGATTGTAAATTTTCATATTCTTGTTCGAGTATCTCTGATCGCTGTTGAAGCATAGTTACGATGCGATCATAATCGGCCACAAGTCGCTTGATCTCTGCTCGAATGGCCTGTTTCAAGTCTTCGTCCGATACACGATGGGTTAATGCCATCAAAGCCTCTTTGGGACTCATCGATCTTTGTGCACTGATAGTCTCATTTTCAGATATGTCTTGCAATTGCATTCGTTGAAAAGCACGTGTGTCTTCATTCATTGAAGTTGGGAGCATTATGAATAATTATGTACTATGATTGTATATACAGAATATGTATATTAAGAAAGAAAAAAAAAAAAGTATGTAAAATAATAGAGAGAGAAAAGAAAGAAAAGAAACTAATTTCACTTTACACAAAAAGTAGAACTCACAAACACAAGATTTTCCCAACGGGAAACAGGGATCAAAGTAGGGCGGTTGTTCAATCTCCTTTCTATAAGCAAAAGAGAGACTGATTTTCCCTTTATTTTGGGAGAAACTAATTATTAATTCTTCCCCCCCTTTCTTTTTCTTTTCTCTTTTATTTATTGTTTTCCTTTCATTTAAAATAAATAACAAACGCGGAGAATCATCTTGCGTCTGTCGTGCAACCTACTTTTATTTATAAAAAATTTATAAAAAAGCAAGGACCTCTTTTTTTTTTTTTTTCTTTTTTTTCTTGTTAACTTTCTCCATGTTTTGTAATACAAAATGGTTCTTTGCAACACATTCTATCTAATCTGTACACGGATCAGGCACGCAAAATGTTGTTTTTGTTGTACCTGAAAAAGTTTCTTTAGAATACCGCACAGATTTTATTGATAGAAACAATAAATAATCCCTTTTAACTAGAACTGTCACCATGGCTACTATGACTATCATGGTCATCAGTTAATAATTCCTTTTCTCCTATTCTGTCTCCTTCTTCTCCTCCTTTCTTTAATGCGATGGTATCATTGAATTGTGCCATGAATTTACGACGACGATGTTGTTCTTCGTCTGTAGTTGGCATACTAGCACGACGACCACTAAGGAATATATTTTCATCTTCAGTATCTACGTCACTTGCATCATGCCTTCCTTGTTCTTTTGTTATCTTGCGTCCAAGTTCAATTGCCGTCTCAATGCGTAGACGATTGGATATGATGGATACCTTGGGCCATGTGCGTAATTGTCCCATATACATAAGTTTTTTCAATCTTTGTTCTCCGGGGTCTGCAACAGTATAAAGCCAGTCCATAAGACCTGTCTTGGGCAATATCGTCACACTGCCATCAAATTTTTGTAAAAATACAGAACTCCAGTCTTGATCGTGAATGTTGGGGAGCAATTTCAAATGTCGTATCACTTTCATCCATTTGGCTAGGTCTAATTTTAGCATCTGTTCAATCGTCGATGCCAAGAATCCACCTCTCCAACCACGTCCTTGTCGGTGAGTGACAGGCCTACCAGGGCTTCCTTGGTTGGCATAAAAGAATAGATGAACATGTGGGTTCACCTGACTGACAATAGTGTAATTCACGTTGAACTGAGTGTTGAGGGCTAAGGTAGGTATATCTGTACGCAAACTTCCATCTTTAAACTTATGTCCGTAGTTATAAGGAATCAGGTGTTCTGAATTGGGTTTCTTTTGCATAAGTACAACAGCTGGTAATATCTATTTATACAAAATATATTTAAAAAACTGTTTGCCAAGTATAATGTCACACATTAACTTACTCCTGGAATAGCACATGAAGCTAGAACTGCACTCCAAATCACACAGTCGGGAGCAGTTATGTAATTCAATAGTTTGGGTGGTGAGTGAGGGTCATAAGGGATCACTGACACGTTGAAGATACGTCCTGTCTTTTCAAACGCTTCTTTAAATGTCAAGGAACCATTACAATACCACATGGCCTCTCGACACCATCTTTCAGGATCGAATAGTGCTCCTGTCTTTATGTAACGCATGATCAATGTTTTCCAATTATCACCGACAATACGAATTCTTTGGGCTAATTGGGGATTTAGGATTTCATGTAGTTCTTCATTGGATCGAGTACAGACAATTGCCCCCATAAGTGACCCAGCCGATGTTCCCGTGATGATAGAAGGTAGCAGTCCACGATCTAATAAGGCACGGATGACACCTAGATGGTAATAGCCAAACCCTGCACCTCCTGATAAACAAAATGCTGTTCGACCGTAGTTCTTGGCATATAGTTTAAAAGCTAATCGTTTTTCGTCTAAAGGAACATGTGGACTTCTTGCAAGTGCTTCAATACATCTTGTTACTGTAAATAGCAAAGAGAGAGAGAGAGAGAGAAATGTGAGTGTGTTTACATAACAATGGGGTATGAATGATGTACCTTCCTCTACGTATTCTTCAATAAGAACCTTTGTTCCTAGATAGGTATTACTGTACAACTGTTCATTTTCAATGCCAGCAAAATTTTGCTTTAAGCAGACATAGAGCACATCCATCATTTTCAAGGCATCCTCTACTGTATCACCTTCCCTATAGGTTTTCAAATGCTTGACTACTTTTTGTAATAATCTATAATCATAGTAAGCATAAGGAATAGTCTTCTTCCATTCATCCTTATGCATATATCTATCGAGTTTATCTGCTGCTTCACACCATTCCTTGTAGCTTTTTGACTGACGAAGCTTATCACGCAACCTTTTTTTTTCACCTCGCCTGAAACACAAACTGTCAATAAAGGGGTTTTGGGGATCAACCCTTTTTTTTTGGTTATTTTTTTTACTTTTACCAACTAACTACATTTTCCCAAATTCGAACAATTTGACGTAATGAAATATAAGCAACAAGTTCGACGGCGATGATACAACCAATGATATACTATTATGTCTGTAGTGAGTTCTAAGGTGTATATTATGTAATAGAATAATTACTATAAGTGGATATCGTAAGAGTGAATAAGAAATGCCATTTGGTTTTGCAGCTTCTTGTTGTTTCAAGCGACGTTTAGATCTTTTTAACTTCTTGTCTACGTTCTGTCTGACTGATCTTCCGGGAAGTGCGTCTGTCCAAGCGGATATATGCTCTGCATCCATGGACGTAGGGTCGTATGCAAGTGCGTTCATAAAGTCAGCTACATGCATCTCATTCACATAATCCGACTTTAATGAACTGGTATCCGTTTCATGATCCAAACATCGTGTGCCGGAATCATCGGCTGTCGTTACAATTTTATTAGTTGTCTTCTTTACTGCGTTTTCTGAATTTTTAACCATGTTTTAATAATAAAAAGAGGAAAAAGAAAAATAGAAAATGCCTTTATATTGAGTTTAAAATCAATAATTACACCTCCGCTGATTTTGTTCGGATTTTGAATTAATATTTTAGGCGACGGCCGTTGTACCTTTTATGCAAGTGAGGGTTGTGAGAAAGCATCAGTGACGTACACAGCCATCAGTTAAAAACTATCTTTGTTTTTATTTCTCTTTTCTTTTTTTTTCTTTTCTTTTCTTTATTAAAAATGTTGTCAAGAGTCAGTAAATCTTATTTAACCACTCGTACCTTATATACTACCGCTCGTCTAGCTCGCCCTTTTCCTACTCTTTCTCTAAAGGAACAGGAACCTGCACCACCAAAACAGGGTAGAGCAAATGAAATTATCGAAGCTGTCCTTTATGGCTCAAAAAAGACAAGAGAAGAAGAGAACCAAACTCATTCAAAGGTATTAGCAAGAGGAAAATATGTCCATGAACTTCAAGGTAAGTTATTGCTAGCTTATCTAGTCACATGTATCTCATTAGTGCCTACAGTACACAATGTTAAGCCTGATAAAGTCAATGAATACACTGAATTAGTGTAAGTATAGTCATAGGGTAAGATTATGTATCTCTTAATGATGTCAATAGATCAAAGTACATGCCTTTAATCGCTAACGATCCCGCAAACAACTTACACTTGTGTGGAAGTTGGTCTGTCGAGATTGGAGAACAAGATACATTTGGTAAGTACATGTGTTGGGTACATCCTTTTACTGTTCACTAAACAAGATACGGGTAATAAGTTCATATTTGGGAGTACAAGGGATATCCCGGCCATAAACATACCATGGAGCGTTTATCCAAAGATGAGGTAAGAGCGAGTTTACCAGGCTTAAGATACACACGCGTTAGAGAGAAACTAAAACAATGTAGGCTTATAACGAGTTCATGAATCGCCTTCGTCCTCTCTTGGTTTCTCGTCAAAATAATATGATGCTCGAATTCTCATTCTGGATGACTTCTCCTCCTAAAGTAACAAATAATATTTATGAGCTTCGTAAATACACCTTGAAGGTAAAAAAAAAAAAAAGATTATCCGGTTCCTTAATCTTATATCCTTCTCTCTATAGCCTGGACGATTGTTAGAGTGGGAAATGTACTGGTAAGTTATTCAGACTTGTTCACACGCGAATATGATCGTTTCACACACCGCATGTACACAGGAGAAGAGGACTCGAATGTCGTCGAAAGTTTTGTGAGCCAGTAGGTGCTTGGTTTACCCAACTTGGGGAACTGAACACAGTTTATCATATGTGGACTTATCCGTAAGTCAAGGAATTTGTTCCAAAAAAGTATATTCAATAACGCATTTTTATACAGTGATTTACAAACTCGAAAGACAACGAGAGAAGATGCATGGAATACCGAGGGCTGGGCAGAGACTGTACAAAAGACAGGTACATATTAACCAATGATGGAACATTGTATGTTAACTACTTTGTGTAGTTCCTTTGGTCAATAATATGACTTCTTCCATATTAAAGCCTTTACCTTACAGCCCTTTACGATAAATAAATGCTTTACACTTTGGCAAAGCACAGTGTGGCATTTGTACCACCAAATCCAAAACTGTTTGTTAAGGCTGCCTTGACTTCTTTTTCTTGAGCAACGCGTGGTACATAATTCAGATTAAATTCCTGTTCGTCACTTGTATTGTGTAAGTTCAAAGTAGGAGGCAATATGTTCTAATGCATATAAGTATCAAGTTATAAACATGGCGTTTTTTTTTTTCTGTAACTTACATGATGAACAGCCAGGATGGTAAAGATCGCTTCTACAGATCCAGCTGCTCCTAATAAATGTCCTGTTGCACCCTTTGTAGAGGATACATTGACCTTGTTCCAGTAGCCATCAAACACTGTTTTAATGGCTCTGTTTTCAGCAACATCACCAACAGGCGTACTCGTAGCATGAGCATTTACATAGTCAATATCTGATGGAGTCAACTTTGACGCCCTGAGAGCACGTTGCATAGAAAGAACAGCGCCTTCGCCGTTAGATGGTGGTGTTGTCATATGATTAGCATCCCCTGACAATCCATATCCTTTCAACTCGGCATATATTTTTGCACCCCTCTTCTTGGCATGTTCATACTCTTCTAATACAACCACACCTGCACCTTCGCCCATCACAAATCCACATCTATCTCGATCGAACGGTCTGGACGCTTCAAATGGCTTTTCATCAAAGACTGCAGCAAGGGATTTGGCTCTTGATGAATGATAAGCATCTCTTTTTTTTTATATACATGTTATCCTTTTATCTACCTCGCGAATCCAGCAATGGCCAAGGGATGTATAGATGCTTCTGTACCACCTGCTACCATGACATCTGCATCACCATACTGAATAAACCGCATAGCATCGCCAATAGAGTGAGCTCCAGTAGTGCAGGCCGTAGACACAGCATGGTTGGGGCCTTGGAACCCATATTTCATTGTAAGATGTCCTGCAGCCATGTTCACAAGTATTCTCGGGACAAATAACGGGGAAACTTTTTTGAATCCCTAAAAGAGAAAGAGACTTAATGAATATCCCCTTTTTTAATCATTCAACTTACTCCCTTCTCATATGAACTTGCAGTATCGATTATATCCTCCAAGCTACCCATTCCTGAGCCTATACAGACCCCCTTTTAGATAATGAGTGAAAGTTGAATCAACAGACTGTATATCTGTTCTACGTTACCGTTCTTTCCTTTTCACAAGCATCTGTCGGTTTCCACTCTGCATCTTGGAGTGCTTGGTGAGCAGCTGCAATCGCGTACTGCGTAAACTTTGCCATGACCCTATCGTCCTGTCAAGTATGTCAATATACTTCTTCTTTTATCAAACAAGGTGTATAATATCCACTTACACCCTTATCGAGCCATTCGGTTGATGTAAACTTGCCATCCTCAGCTGAACCAAGGGGTACTTGGGCAGCGATTCTGACAGGTAACTTTTCGAACCCTTCCTTATTTGCTAAAGAAACAACCCCACATTGACTTTCTACAATATTTTTCCAAGCTGATTTTACTCCTACTCCAACTGGAGTAACAAGTCCTAAACCAGTTACGACAACACGTCTCATGCTTACAATATGTGTGAATGCAAGAAAAAAAAAAAAAAAAACAGGCAGTGGATTGACACAGTTCAAATTGGATTAAAACTCAGTTTGACCTTTGCTTTCTTTGTTAAAAATTCGCTAATACCTACTTGCAAGCTTTGATTTAATGATATATATTTAAGTTAACCACAGAGAAAACTGGTAGAGAAAGAGAGAAACACCAAAGTCCACTTGTGCATTTTCAGATCAACTTTTATTACTGGGTTTTCGTTTTTTGAACAAAGGATGTGGTAAATTGACGATATGTAAAGTAAGCAAACAATAAACAGAATACTCCACAACTTAGAAGCACATTGATCACTGTGTACAAGTCAGGTAAATGGGAAGGAGGTTCTACCAAAGTCTCTGCCAAATGCCAAATAAAAAAGGCTCCGTAGACACCCTATATTAAAAAAAGGCATTATTAAATAAATTGTGGTAAATCATATTCTTTTCTTACCTTGGTGCACACTTTTTCAAGTAAGCCTCTGTTTGCTGTATCATGCTCACCAATGATCCAGTTCCACATGATTGTCACGACAAAATAAGGAAGAACCAACGCTTCTCGTTTTAGTAAAGGGAACATACTAAACATGGCAGTATTCATAAACAGAGTAGTAGCAATAGGTTCTTCCAGTATGAGCAGAGTAGCTGGTAATAAAGGAAGTAGAATCGATTTTTCATGCACTTGAAATGAAAATAAAAAGAAGGCAAGCGATGAATTGATCAATGCATAAAGAAACCGTCTGCGTGATGGCTTCAATCCAAGGTGAATTGCAGTAGGAATAATGGCAATGAGTGTGGCAAACAGACTGTACAAACGTATTCGTGTAAATGAATGTCTCTATTTCTTTCTCTCTTTCTTTACCTTAGTCTAACAGTAGATTCCAAACTTAAAATTTGCTTGAGCTTAACAATCACATTTATCGCGCACCAAACATTAGCAACCTTGTCTTCAAATAGCCCTCGGGCCACAGGAAATACACGAAAAATGACTTGCTGAATATCCTCTAATAATCTTAACCAGGGCGCAAACAGTATGGCAAAAGTAGCGATAACAGTTATTCCCAATTTGATAAATAGTAGTATTCCTCGCTCCTCTATAAAGCATCTACCGAGTAGAAAAGCAAATACAGCAGGGGCATAATATAGTGCCATTTGCTTAAATCCCAATGCCGCACAAAAGAAGACTGAGCCAACCACATAGTGCTGTGTGAGAAAACAGTTGATAGCCCAGAGTGTAAGCCCAAGCATTACGTTATTAAACCTATTACAGCAAAGATCAGACACAAAAGAATCCCTACACATAATACACACATACTGAAAATGACCATGATCAATCATGATGAGTGCTGGTTGCATCAAAATTAAACAAGCTGCAGTATACTTTTTCAAATAAGCATTGTTCGCACCATAAAGGATCTGGCAGAACGCCATGACTGCTGGTATATATAGCAGAAACTCTGAAACAACCACGGTCGATCTTAGAAACAGCTTGCTTTCAGCTGACTCTATTCCTCTTGACTTGTCGAGTGCAAACCAATCAGGGTTTATCTTACTTCCACTAAGTGTAGTATAAGTATACAGTATCATCTTTTTTTCTTTCTACCTAACTCATTTACATTAATCCACATAACCAGCTATGATAAGCTGTCAAGGGAGGATAGTCAAGCCCCCACCATTGCAAATCATATGTGTACCATTGAGAAAAGGGTAAATGAAGCGTAATCTCCATCCAATGTCTCTGTGCTTCGTAATCACCAAACATAGGTGGCGTATTATATCCTAAAGTTAATTTTAGTATTACGCCTACACTTGAATGTACTAATCTACCTGAATAAGGATTTAATGCCACTGACCAACGTGTGAATAAAGCAAAGAGAGTGATGACAATAGGAACAGTCCAAAGAGCATGATTCTGAACGACATGTTGTAGCACTCTCCTAATAGGACTGTTTTCAAACAGATGCCGCACTGCATCCTTCATACTGATGATATCAAACAAGTAGAGTTAAAAATAGTTTATTTAATGAAGCGTGGAGTTTGGTCGGTGTTTACAGCACTGCCCGCTCTCTCATTTTGGCAGGTGATGTGCAGTCTCGGCTCATTTGTTGGAAAAGATATAAGGATCACATTAGGGTTTTGCTATTTGCACAACACATTTGCACAGCATTTGCGCAATATGTGAGATAAGTAATTCAATTTGCACAGCAAACAGCACTAGGCAAACCATACCTACAAAACACTATGTACGACACTAAAGTGTGTGTTGATGAGTCTGTGATAGTCTCTTTATTATGTTGAGATAAGAGAGAGAGAGCTCATTATTCATTTTATAAGAAAACAGGATTATGGTATAAATTTATCACGGTCAATGAAAATTGAACATGGCACGTCTACAAGAATAGCGCATTTTGTGGTCGATCCTTTTTGTTTTTCTTTCTTGAACTTTTCAGGCTAGCCCAGATAAACCTAAGTGAAAAAGATAAAAGCTTGAGTTAGCGGATTAAATGGATTTGACGGATTTGGTGGATTTGACGGATTTTTCAGAATTGGTGAACGAGGCGGATGAAGCTGATTTCTTTTTCAAGCACCTGGTATTATTCATTTTAATAAAAAAAAAAAGAACCTCTCTTTAAGAAAATATTTTATAGCTACTCATGAAGATTGTGTGTTAATAATTGCGAATACATATAAAAAGTTTACAATAAATAGACATCTTTGATATTCTTGCAGCGGACTAATCAATTTGGATCCGCTCATTTACCAACGCTTTTAGATACTATGTCAGTTCCTTATTTGCTAAAAACAAAAAAACTGCTGATTTGAAGATACAAAGAGTCATTGAGTGTAGTTTCGAACTGTATAAACATTTATTTCAGCCAAGTGCTGCGTCCTTGGCTACATAATTCTTCTCTGACCAAATCAAAAAAGTTTCTTTTATCAGGAATATACACCATAAAAAGAAATTATTTGCGCACTGTAAGATCAATAACTCTAATGATCTTGATTATCAGTCTTTTCTTTATGATTTAAAAGAAAATGTGCTTGATACTTCTGAAATATATAAAATAAATGTGGTCAACGCTTTATAAATAATATGCAACTGATTTACTAATCATTTCTTTTGCTTTTTGTGGATTCTCTTTTATTACTATTTGTTGTCTCAAATTATTATATCTCTATCGACTTTTTTGATCTGGCCCCGGCAAGACGACATTCTATAGTTTCAATACTCCCATAGTGGCTATTCATTTTCTTTTGTTTAGTCGTACTTCCAATAAGAACCTCAATTGACTGTAATTTCTGCTTTTGTGCTATTTTAACCATGAGCAAGGGTTTCTTTTCTCACATGTTTTATGCTCATATGATTTAGAAACATCAAGAGAGACGCAGTTTGGTTCCCCAAAAAAGTTTATATAAGCTTGTTATCTCCCGTTTGTATATTGCTCTCGTTATTTTTAACGGGAGCTATTTCTGCCAATAAACTGAGTGACACTGTTTTTGTTTCCATGGAAATGTTACACTCCGTCCTTCATGAGGTTATGATAAAGATCATGATTGTATTGAATACTCAGCCACTTTGACGATGATAGTAGGATTAAGTGATTCTTTACGTACTTCTCAGTCTACAACTTTATCTTTTTGCTGTTCTCAGTGCCGTCAACACATATGCACTTTCCTCTTCCCCATTGCTTGATCCAAGTTACTGCAGCGAATACCTTTTACCTCAATTGTCTTTTAACAGAAAAAACGCTCGTAAAACACATATATATCCTTCTTTCAAACAAAGATTTTATTGCGTGTTTTTTTTTCTATTCACCTCAACAAGAGAGTATGTGTGTGCGTGTGTGCACAAATACATTTTTTAAAATACGACGTTACTTTTTAACTGTATTTAGAGAGTCATTGCCCTCTCTTTGTCGGAAGAAAGAGGAAGATCGTTTAATTAAAAGCTGGAAATGCGTGTAGGCTTATGGTCGTGTTTCTTACACTATGTCTTACAGTGATTTTACCCAAGATAAAAAGCAAGCACAACTGTGAAACCAACTTTAGTTTAATAAGTTTATTTTTCGTAGGCCGCTGTTTTTTCTTTTTTTTTTTTTTTTTTTTTTTTTTTTTTTTTTTTTATTTTTTAGGAAAACGCTACATGCACCAGAAAATGCACCAGAAATTAGATTAATACTACAGACACTGCCTCTACCTATTACCTATGATGTAATCTAACAAAGCTCTCCAATATGTAACACCACGCTAAACATGGCTTTATAAAGTCATCATCTTGGTTTGTTTCTTTATTTATTCTGGTTTTATGTTGTCAATTGATCAACAAAGATGCGAGAACCCGTGTAATTATGATGGATTCACATTTTATACCAGAGAGAGTGAGCTGGACAGACTTAGGTTAGGCAGAAATTTTGATATTGTAAAGTTATAAAGTGACAACATAGGCAGCGCCCCAAGAAAGCGTCCGTAGCATTAGCCTATTTTCTGGTGCATTTCCTGGTGCATGTAGTGTTGGCCATTTCAAACAAAGTTTCGAAAATGATAGACTGTATTTTTATAATCACTTACCATTCAGAAAATTGCGTCCGTTTTTCAGGGTCACTTTTTGATATAGGTGAGCATATTGTAACTATGAAAAGGAATTATAATGTTAGTAAAAGATTCACAAATGATACTTCCTAAATTCGTATACTACATCAAATTATTGTTCTAGTAAGTTTACTGATAATAGGCAGAAGGTTAAGCTTTCATACTGATATTTTTCAATAGTCTTGACGTTATTGAGAAGCAATGGTTAACGAAACTGCTATAAAATCATATGCTTTAACAGAGACAATAGTTTGAAGCCACAGTGTGCCCTCTGCCAAGTCCTCCTTTGTTGATATCAGCCGTTTGATGAATTCAAAAATGAGGGAAGGGTATCTTTGACTATCATTATAAGTATATCAAGTATATTCTTACACTTTCTTGTTTCTTTTAGATTGTTATGTCTTTTGCTTGTTGATCGCATTGATCAACAATCCGGAAAGTGTCATCTGTACTCGAATCGAACGAGAAATGCAGATATACGTAGTATTTTGATTGCTTCATCCTAATCTTATATATCGTGTCATTGACGATGATCTAGACCATGCGATAAGAGTCATAAATTTTTAAAAAAAGGGGGGGAGGATCCGTATGAAAAGGGCCTGAGTCGTACATTAAATCGTTGAAAAAATGAGGTGATGAGATTTATCAGATATGGTATTTAGAGAACATACATAGAGACATAAATAAAGTAGCTCAATGATCAAGTAAATCAAAGCAGAAATTGAACCAAGTATATGAAAAGGGGGGGGGAAGTACCTTGCATGAAAAGTGTAGATATATCCATCTTTTCTGTTTGAAAAGTCATGCCATTTTTATTATTTATTCAAAAAGGGGGAATAACGCGGGATTGATTTTCCTTTTATTTTTTCATGTCAAAATTATTTACCAAGCAAGAGGTTGCCAAGCATAATTCCAGTAAATCCTTATGGGTAGTCTTTAATGATAGAGTGTATGACATAACAGAGTTTGCCAAGGATCATCCTGGAGGGGATGATTTCCTTTTGCAGTTTGCAGGCAAAGATATTACTGAGGTCATGTCAGATAAAGATTACCATGAACACTCTGAGGCATCCTTTGAAATACTTCAAGATTATGTCATTGGTAGAATGGATAACAAGGCTTGTACTCGACGCTTAGAGGGACACCGTGTGAGCCTTCATCGTAAAAGGGTTGCATTATTGGAGAAGGAGATCGAATACAAGACGTTTAAAGAGGACAACTTTCATCCTTCTTTAACAGACGCGCACATAGATGTCAAGGTAAACCAATTCCTTGATCTGAACAAGCCGCTGGTTCCGCAGATGATAACCATGAGGTTTACAAGAGAGCATTACCTTGAGCAAGTACACAAGCCTCGCTACTTGAATCGACCTGCCAATTTTTTTGGTCATCCGCTCCTCGAACCATTCTCAAAGACGTATTGGTGGGTAGTACCTTTAGTCTGGCTACCTTATGTCGTCTATAACCTACATCATTCACTTTTAATGAACCAGCATAATATCATGACAACCGGAAGCTTATTCTTACTCGGCATCTTTATATGGACTTTTCTAGAATATGCATTGCACAGATTCCTATTTCATTATGACGATAGAATGCCAGAGAATCAATTCATGTTTTTATTGCATTTTGTGCTTCATGGATTTCACCATTACTTACCAATGGACAGGTAACAGTGATTGACTGAATGACTACAATACTTACTTTTTTTTTTTCAATTATAGAGCAAGACTTGTCGTGCCTCCCGCACTTCTTGCTGTCCTTGCTTATCCATGGATCACTCTAGCACATATGCTCTTTCCATCCTCTGCAGCTTTTGCGGTTGTTGCAGGAGGCATGTTTGGTTATGTCTGCTATGATATGACACATTACTATGTCCATCATGCAAAGGTGATCCCCTTTCACTTTAAGGAAATGAAAAAGTATCACTTGGCACATCATTACAAAGACTTTGAAGCTGGTTATGGCATTACATCCAAGTTTTGGGATTATGTGTTTAACACAGTCTTGACATATTAAATACGACTAGACTAATAATACGTGTATAAAATTATACTAAAGATTTAATAAACTAATATAAAGAATAGACGCATTATAAAGATCAAGCCTATAGAGTGTTCTTTCATTGAGGTATATTGTGTTACTTGGTCTTTAAAATGCTCTCATAGCAACTCATGGTCCGCTAGTGTGTCACCTGCCTTGGTAAGGACGAGCTTTTTTTCTTGGCAAGTAGTAACAGATGATTCATTCAAAAGGGAAGACATATCAATGAGTCCAAAGCAAAAAAGAAAAAGACTACTTTTCCTCTTTTGGTACAAGTAATAAACTATATATCCTAAAGACTTGTGATTTATTATAATTGTATTACATTGTTTTGCATAAAGATAAATAAATAATAACGATAGTGGTTATTAAACTGTTATTTTTCTTTTCAAGTATAGCAATGATAATATGTATGAAGACATTAGAACAATGGCTATAGTATCAAGCCCTTTTTGTGATCTACAGAAAAAAAAAAAAAAAAAAAACACTAACCGGAAATTCAAATGGTATCTTTTTTCTTTTTTCTTTCCGCTCTTGTATTGCTGTTCCTTGGAATGTCTCGTTGTTTACAGTTCTCCATTACTCATGTCGATTATAAACGTAAAGATCCTGTATTCTGGATAGACGTTGATGTAATAATAAACTTGTAATAAGAAACAACAACTCGCTTATATATTCAATAGACAACTATAACCAAGTTTAAACAAAAGCAGAAAAGGATACCGAGATACTATAGCGAACTCCAAAAGCTTCACAGTCAACTTGTGTCTACACTTGACGACGTCTGGATACCTGCTTTACCTGCTTGTCCTATACCTCGATTTGATAAAGGAGGCAACTTATTGCCAAGACAATGGTGGTTAACGATCAAACTATCCAACGAATCAAAAGATATCACAGTCGAACGATCAGATCCACCTGAATACCGAGTACAGCTCTGGATGAATAGGATAGCAAAGCATGAGCGAGTTCAACAGAGCGAGATCTTGCGGGAATTTGTAGAAAGTGAAGTAGGGGTAGGTAAGACAAGCGAGAGAGAGAGAGAGAGAGGGTGGAATGAGGTTGGTTTGTGTTTGGTTATACATTGAATGTTTTAGTTTAGGCCGACTTTAAGGGTACACAAATTAAGTAAGCCTTTGTTGACCTATGTCTCTGAGCAAGATATGGACCCTGAATTTACATTTTGGACTAACCAGCTAAGTATCGTTTTACATCAACTTCATCAATGGCTTATTCAAAATAACAAGTTTGTTCAAGAGCATAAAGGTACACGTGTGTGTGTGTTTATTTGTTTATATTGACAGTATGTCTATTTTTAGCCATGTCAGATGGTTGGATAAACTTGTCCTCTTCGTTTGTATCATTTGGTGCAATAGAAAGGAATCCGGGATTATTTATGTAAGAGCCAAAACATAAAAGATAAAGATAAAGAGTTAACTCGAACCATAAAGATCATATAAATCCTTAGCAAAAGCATACCAGCAACTATACGATATACAACGCTCACAGGTATGCTCTTATATATATATTCTTGGAATAGTATTGTATTCACAAGTAACTTAGGCTTTAGTGGTCTATGAGACAGTCATAAGTGAAATAAGTTGTCAGATAAAAAACACAGAAGCTGCGCAGGTAAAGGTGTAGTATTAAAAAAGGAGGGGGGTTTGTAGCTTATCTTTATGGATAGAATGCCATGCAACGTAGATTGATTGCTCTATCTGAATATATCTCAAGTAGAAAGCACACTGAGTCATGTCTAAGACAGGTTGAAAGATTAAAATCGTCTATCAACATTGATAGAGAAAGAGCCAATGAAGCGATCACTTTACTGGAGAATGCTAAAATTAATGAGAGAGGGTCTTTACAACATTATGAAAGGATTGATGGTCATCTGAGAGAGGATATTGAGTTCAGATACAAACCAAATCTATCCAAGGATATAAAGAGAGCCCTAAGGGAATATGCGACAGGCCAGCTCTATTTGGAAAAAAAGAAGCTGATGATTTGGCAGGAGCTTTTGAATGAAAATAAAGCAATTGCCCTTTTGTAATAACTTATCTCTAACTTGAGATTACTCAGCATCTGTGCCCATATTTGTCAAATTTTATGATTTATTCGATAATATTAAAATAAAATGACCAATGAGCACGTAGTATTTCTACTGCTTTGCTTTGGTCAGGTCACTGTGAAAAAAAAAAAGGAATGAAAAACCCCTTTTGGGATTAAAGGGGAATATGTAAAAGAGTTAGAGTGAGAGTGAGGATAAATTATTTGATAAAATTTTATAGACAATCCACTCTCAACCAATTAAAGCACAGTATTTTCTAAAGCATAGTAATTTTCTATCAAACGCATGCCACTATGATATCTTATATATTACAAATCAATTCTTTCATTAAAATGTAATAATAATTCATATGGATTTTCTTCGAAACAACTATCGATATCTTTGCCTTCAATATTTTTTAAAGTTTTATCTACGTTAGATTTTGTATATTTGAGGCAAAAGAAAAATAAATAGTGTCTGTTCTCTTCTTAAATGTCTTTAATCATAAGTTAAATAGTGGAATTTTAACGTATTGAACAGGGAAAAAAAGAGTTTATAGGAAGGCTAAAAATTAGAAGAATAATTCTCTTTAAAAAAAATATTAAGCTGGTTTTTTGAAATATTGCGAATACAATATTTAATCAAGAAAGTAATTTCATTAGATTTCGTCTTTTTTATTTTTGGAGCTTAGTTTCTTTTTTTTTTTAATTTCAATTGATCGAATATCTTCAAGATAGCTTAAAACGTCTCAAACCCAACCGAAAACACTGTAGTCAACGGTCCAAAAGTATTTTGTAGCGGAGAAAGCATGTTTATGCCAAACATTCATCTACAAGGGCGATGATGTGTGACGCTTATTAAAAAGAAATTTCATTGGTCAAAGCGGGCTCTTCATTTTGAACGTGTCTTTGGCCCTATATCTTTCTTTTTTTCTTTCTAATCATTACGTGAAATGAGCGAAATTAAGTCTTTTGAAAAAGGTGTTGCCCAACCCAAGATCAAGTTGGATGGATCAGGTCTTCGTGTTGCTATTGTTCATACACGTTGGAATTATGCTCTTGTTGACCAACTATACAACAAAGTCTACGAAACCTTGGTCGAGAAGTATAACGTGCTGCCCGAGAATATTTTTACTGTAAACCAGACACAAGTGGATGCTTTGCACATCATAGTAAATATTTGAAATTTAGGATACTGTCTCTGGCTCTTATGAGCTTCCTATGGCTGCCAAGCAATTAATTGACCTTTCACGATCACAAGCCTCTGAGACCACTGGCGACTTACTTGGTTCCCCTGCTGTCAGCCAAGTCGAGAAAAAGAAAAAGACGGGTCCATTTGATGCTGTGATCTGTATTGGTCTTGTTATCAAGGGAGGAACTGCTCATTTCGAGTATATCTGTGATGCTGTCACTCATGGTATCATGAGAGTGCAATTAGATACAGGTGTACCTGTTATTTTTGGTGTATTAACTTGTTATAATGAAGAACAAGCTATTGCCAGATCTTCTACTCAAGAAGGATTTACACATGCTGAAGAATGGGCTGCTGCTGCTGTTGAAGCAGGCTTGAGAAAATTCAAAAAGCTCTAAATTGTATACTTGTAATAAACACTTTTGACTTGTGTGTTTGTTGTAGCAATGTTTATGTAAGCCAAATTATCCACTGGCTGTACGCTTCAATCTTATATCAGGAGTCAATGCGTCTTTCAGCACCAAACAATATTGACCAGAGCTTAACAGAAAGAAGGAAATTTTGATTGATCAAGCAAGTTTCCGAGTTCTCCCTGCTTGATTCATATTCTTTTTTTTTTTTGCATGGAAAATGGTGTGTTCAACATAACGCAAAAAATAAAACTGACAGTTTTGTTGCAAAAAAGCGATGTTTGAGAAGGAAAAAAAAAAAAGATGTGGGGGTTTAATGTTTATGTAACTCAGAGTTTAGACACGCGCGCACGCGTTCGCGTTTGTGTTTGTGTGTTCAGTCACCGAAAAGTTTTTGTAACTTTTCCCCTTTTCTTTTTTTTTTATATAAATGACATTAACAGCTAAAGCGATCAAGTTGATTGCAAAAGAATTAGAAAAACTGCAATCAGATCCACCTGAAGACATTCAAGTGATTGCTAATGAGGAAAGTTTAACTGAGCTACACTGCTGGATTCGTGGTCCAGGTAAGTTATACACAAAAGGAAAAGAAAACGCAATAACTTTGGTTTATATAGATAAAACACCTTATGAAGATGGCTATTTCAAGATCAAATTAGTATTTGACGAAAACTTTCCTGATTCGCCTCCCAAGGGCTACTTTATGACAAAGATATTTCATCCCAATGTCTCTGACAAGGGCGAGATTTGTGTGAATACTCTCAAGAAGGATTGGAAGCCAGAGTTAGGCATCCGTCATGTACTATTGGTAATTTGCAAAGATGAGCCACGAAAAGAAAAGAGAACTGACGAAAAAGTGATATTACACAACAAGATAGGCTATCAAGTGTTTATTGATCGTACCTAACCCAGAGTCTGCCTTGAATGAAGAAGCAGGAAAGCTATTACTCGAGCAGTATGAAGATTATGCAAAACGAGCACGTTTATACACATCTATTCAGGCCAAATCAGGGAAATCACAATATTTGCTCCTTGTCGAACAAAGACAAAAGGAAAATCAATCAGATCAACAGGAAGCATCAAAGACACTATCAAATCAAAAGAGGCCTTTAGAAGAACAAGATATAAAGAAGAAAACGGTTAAGAAGAGACTGTTGAGACGATTATAATTTATTTTTTAAAAGAAAATGAACAAGTTCTTGATTTGTTGCGCATTTTAGAAAACCTTGCTCCAAATGTACATTGAGTTCCTACAACACACGTTAATATTGTTTTTTTTTTTAAAAAAAAAAAACATTATTTTTGTACCCTGATAACTTCTGTGGCTGATGGCCTATTAATAGGGTCTTCTTCTAATAACCAAGCAACAAGACCAGTACAATAAATAGTGGGATAGGAAAACGAGAATGTAGGACTAGGCTCCTTTAATATCTTTTGAAATACTTTTTCATCGCTTTTAATATTGTAATGAGGTGGTATGCGATCCATCATTTCGATTATTGTAATTCCCAAAGACCATAAGTCAACTTTTTCATCATAAAACTCTTCTCTTATCACTTCGGGAGACATCCACTATAAAGAAAGCATATAAGAATATAAAAAGGAAACAAATCATTTTTTTTTTTTTTTTTTACTTTTGCAGTGCCTAATCTTTCTCTGTTTAGATGCTTTTTGGTAGTTGCTAATCCAAAATCAGCTTTTTAAAAGAGATGGTTATAAACAATAACCTTATTCTTTTTCTTCTTCTTCATACCTAGTTTAATCTCTCCATTTTGACTGATTAACAAATTTTCGCACTTTATATCACGATGAATAAATCCTTTGCAGTGTAAAAACTCTAGTGCTTTCAGAGTCTATTGAACATGTTTAATTTTTTTTTCTTTTTCTTTTTCATTTTTTCATTGTACCTCTTTTGCTACCAGAATAGCATATTCTTCAGGCAAGGCACGCACACAAAGCACAGCAAACACACTACATCGCATCAAGTCCATAGCAATCCAGATATCATTTTGATAAATTGAAACTTCTCTGACTTTGATAATATGATTATGACCTGTGGACATGATGCGCAATTCGCGAATGATGGCTGTGCGATACTCTTTATCATGACTTAATTTACACTTTTTAAGGGCCAGTTTCTGTGCTGCATTGTTTTTGACGTGCACTTGAATGACCGCTCCATTCACACTATATAATTCTTTTTGTTATTTGCAAACATAAAAAAAAAGCGTTGAAGAGAAGGGGAATTCATCAATCCCCCCTTTTTTGGAAGATATTTACCCTGTACCGATTTCTTTAGATCCTATATATCTTGATTTAGGTGATACAGCAATGGATAGCTTGGGTAATGCCTTCCTTAATCGCTTCTCAAAAAGTGTCTCGTCTGATCGAATGATTGGTGGCAGAGGGGAAGGTGTCCAGTTGTAGCCAGCAGGTATCCAAGGGGGCTATATGATATAAAAAAGTTATTTTGGAAATCCCTTTTTTACTTTTTAATTCTTCTTGCGCCAACTCCCTCACCCTTTTTGATCCTTCCTTTGGCTTCTTTGGTTTATCCGTCTGTACTGTAAACGGCGCCAAATAAGTATTGCCTAAAATGTTCGGTATCTCGCAACATTGTCCGGGCGATCTCCAGACGTTGGATGTTCTCTATTATCATTAATTTATGCAATGAATGACAACAATAGACTCACCTTATTTGAATTTGATTTAAAAGAGGTAGCCTTTGTAGCCGTGCTATTATCCGAAATTGATTTCTTTTTTAGTTTTTTATTGTTTGCTGTTGTTTGCATTTCTTTGTAATAAAAAAAGAAAAAAGAAGAATGAATAAAAGGAAAAGGAAATGTGCTCTTGTTAAACTGTAAAAATAAATAATAAAAAAGGAGGCGCACACTGTGTAGTGTTTACGTCAAGAAGACAATTAAAGGAGAAAGAGAGAGAGAGAGAGAGAGAGAGAGAGAGAGAAAGAAGATAGTAAGATAAAAAAAATCACTAGTGTACCACAACTTTCGTCATTGTTAGCCATTGTGAACTTCTTTTCCCTAATAGTTTACGTAATTTTAAAACAGAGCTTGGTCTTGTCGTATGTAGTTTAGCCATAGAGGATGAGGTATGTTTTGAATAGAGAGCTTGATTAGACTTTCTCTTGTTTTTTGTGACTTGCTGATCTTGAATATGAAGCAAAACAAGAATGTCTTTACCCTGAATCATCAAAGGCGCGTTCCGGCTATACTTCTTCCAAACCTTCACTTCTTCCCTAATTTTATCACCCAACTTTTTTATTGTTTTTATCATGCGAGTTCAACAATAAGTAATCTCCTTACCTGCATAATATTCTCTTCTGCATGTTTGTTTTTCATTAATGCACTTCTACGCTTATAGTCATTTTTTATACAAGTCGATATCGTCTTTGCAATTTCAAGGTCAATCAATGCCTTCTGTAACACTTGTGTATCATCTAAAAAAAAAAAAAACATATGAGTGCTTCACAGGAGCGTATGACAGAATGGGCATCTTACCTAACGTGCTGAAATAGTGAGTTGGGTCAATATCTAGTTGTTTTAGTTTTGTATTGACTTTGTTCATGAGTATCCATTCATTATTTTGATGGATTGAATTTGGCTAACAGAGAATAATGAATTTTTTCTTCTTCTTCTTCTTCTATCGTGTCTTCTGATTACTTTACCTTTTTGGCACATGTAGGAATAGAAGAAGAGAGTAGACAGGCGGATTGAAGTGCAGAATTTAACGTAGCTTCTGCATAAACCAATTCATCTCGGCTCGTCAAATCCTTCAGCACCTGCTCAATCTGCTCTGTTCCGTGCTCGACATGGGTCAACACTTGATCGATCAATCGTAGCTGTTGAATCAGTTGATCAAGCTCGGCTGTCTTGGTCGTGATTAATGCGCGTAGGTTCATGATGGTTTCTGTTCCCTAATCTATTACATAAGAATGTATAAAGTTGTCAGTGTGTTGTCTTTACTTTGTCGAGTTTCCTTAGTAACTGAGCCAATATGTCATCCGATGCTTCGTATTTGACATTTGCCTTTTGTGATACGGTTTTGATTGAAGCACTATGGTTCATACTGTGGTAGACTGCAAAGAAGAAGAAGAAGAAGAAAGAGAAATACTTCAATTTTTGCATATTCGAAACAATGTGTACTCTTTCATCCTTTTTAAACTTTTCTGTTTTTGCTCTTCCCTCCTTAAATTGTTTGTTTATTTTTATTTTTATTATTATTATTATTATTAGGGCTTTTGCTTTGTAGCCGATTTACATGGTTTTGGTATAGGCGCATTTTCTGGAATAGGATCATGATGAACGCGTCCAACTTTATGATACGTATGATGATTTTCATAAAACTTTTTCCAATGTTCTACTCCCTTCAACTGTTCTGCAGTCAAGCCCCTTAGATCGTGCGTCAAATGGTCCTGAAAGCAGCCAGTGACATAGGCTCTCGCAGCATCCTTCCCAGAAAAGTGGTGATAGCTTCCTCCTTTACCGTACCACCCTGCGCCCTTGGTCACATCATAAACGTCGCCACTATAAATGCAAGTGAGTATGTAAGTAAAATAAGGTTGATAAATAAATACTCTATTGCCAAATAAATAGGAAGTGAAGGATCTGAACCATCGTATCTTGCTAATTCTTGCTCGGTAAATACTCGTTCTTTATACTAATAAACAAGGTAAGTTGGAGAATATAGTCAAATATCTCTTTTTTTTTTTACAGGTAAATAACTGTGAATATTTGTCCACTTTCCACGGTAACCCCATGTCCATGTTTCTGTAATCAAATAAGAGCCTAAAAAGAAGAACAAAATGGACCAACTGAGAGCAATGAGTCCTTGACTTAGCAATGAAGTCTTTTTTGCCATTGTAAGAATATACAGAGGAGAGAGAAAAACGTAACTTGCTCCAAGCAATACATTGGTTCTTTTTAATCTCCGTCAGTCGAGGTTCGCCGATGAATGCAATCATTATAAACTGTTTAGAAAAAATAAAGGCAAAAAAAAGAGAGTGGGGGATTAGTTTATTATTATTGTTATTGTTATTTACACGACTTGCTTTGCTAATACATCTTCGGGGATGTCATCAGCAGGAGTGGATGGGCCTAGAGAAGATGTAGCAGGAGAACTGCAGCAGTCATACCAATCCTCAATGATGCGCTTAACAAGTCTTTTTGTAGTAGAATGTGCTTTTCTTTGCATGCCAGGATGAATGAGTTGTTGAAGTACGCGGTATATCTCTTCCTTTTTATAAGGTCTTCTATTTAATTGGGTATTTTCTAATAAGGGTTCTAAAACCCTTAGATAAGCATCTAGGAGCTAGTAGTATGTCAATAAAAAAAAAATACATGTGTAATCTCTCTAGCTTACTGTCTGTCCTTCCTTCGTATCACCCAAACCGCATAATTCTCTGAGAATGATATCAACTAGGACATAAAGATCATTGGTGTAAAAATATTCATAGAGTGTCTGTCTAGTGAATATAGCGTATAATAACTTCAATATAAGCATCTGAATACATATATCATCTAGAAATATATAAGGTTAAAAGATGGAATACATGATGCTAATGCTTTTTTACTTGATCTGTTGAGCATGAATATCAAGTTAGCACTAAAGATGTCCGATGTACCAATACGCTGAGATAATACATCTAGAATCAGATTTTCATTTGATCCAGACATCATGTATTGTTCATTAAAGACCATGATGAGATGAATGACATCATAATTAAAAGATTCTTGAGCGTCACCACGTGTTTCTTGAACGAGATCCAGAAGATGATGGATTAAAGGAGAGTCAACAAGATCTATTTTAAGTTTAGCGATGGTGTATTTACTTAAGGATCAAAACTAACCCAAGTCTTCCTTTTCCATTGTGTTTAGTTTACAAAGTTCAAAACAAAGACCAAAGAGGATACTCGAAATATCCAAATTTGTATCCCATATTCCAAGTTTAATTTCTTGAATCAATTTACAAAATAGTCTATTCCTTTTAGCCTGTATGGATTCCATTAGGATATATTTCATCCATCTTGGCTCATCTCTTCCAGCTATAAGTAATATAGCATATGGTATATAGTCTTGATCGACAAGTGCATGAGAATGAACGATATGAGATAATACGACTGTACTGTAGTCTAGACATATTTGTGAATCAATCAGTTTATATGCTACTTGATCTATTTCTGTTGATCCCTTTAGAAAGTCTTCTGTCCAATTAAAATATTAGATTTATATTGCAAATATATACACAAGTGGACATACTTGAATATCGAACAATAAATCGAATATATTGAGTGATGATCCTTTGGACATCTTGTTCTGTTGAATAAGGCCTATGAAGTATCTCGTCTAATTCTATATACATGCGTATATGTCAACTCTATGCTTTGCTTAATTCTGTATGTATGCGCCTTTTAGTATTACCAGAATAGAAGCTTTCAATGTCATCAAAATAATATTCAATCGCATCGTCATCCATTGAAAATAGAAAAAGAGTTCAAAGAAAGGGAAAAAGCTGTAAAAAAAAAAAAGTTCCTAAAAAGTAAGTCGCTCTTTTAAAACAAACCCTATGATAAAAGAGCAAACTCTCTCCCTTTTGCTTGCTCTAGTGTCTTAGTTTTGAATGTAGACAGCTTTAAAATCAAATACTATATCAAGCAACAGGTTATGTAGAGCAACCAACATATTCCTTAAACTTTGTATGCAAAGGGGAGTTTGAACCACATGGATCAAGAAAGTCTCCCCCCCTTTTTTTTTTCCCAGGTATCTGTTATCATAGAAATTATGATCCTATTATGTGGACAGATACATACATTACGACCATTTTATTTGAAATATACAATAATACGCGAGAGGATAAGTTACATTAATCCCCTTACCACACAATGGATTACGGAACCCTTAAAGTGACTGATATGCATAATCAGGTGGAGATAGTGTAGCAATTAAGCATAACACAATAGAAAGCATGATGCTTAATATCCAACTAATGATGCAAAGAATAAATGAAAAGTTGTATCGAGTTCCAATGTAAAAGACTGAGCTTGTGTTGTATAAATAAGCAATTGCTGCCATTGAAAATGCTTGTGGAATAGCTAAATACACACATAGATATTAGATTTATGCGTATACATTACATTATCAACAAACCGTAAATCAAAAACATTCTGATAATAATAAAATAGGATTAACATTGGCGTCAGAAAGCATCATATTTGAACTTACGATGAAATAGGTGCCCATGCCTTTGCCCTTTTACGTCTCTGGCTACACATAGTTGCCAACAGTCCACACAAGATTAATCCTCCAATGATTGTAGCAACTACCATGCCAGCGCCAGCAGCTCTCCTGACAATACAATATATCAATACATATTTGTATTCAAATAGCTGTTCCTGTACCATAATTCACAAAATCCGTCTATTCTCTTTATGTTAATCATTCTCTAGACTAAATATAGATTACGATTTACCTTCTTGGCAGTCTCCGTGATCATAAGAAGGAAAAGGTCGACATTCTCTTGTAACACTGATAATACACTCAATACTCATAAAGTTCAATAACGTCAATATACCTTCTACATAATTTGAATAATCCATAATTAGTTTCCATATAAAAAGGTATCGGTGTAGCAAAAGTTAGCCTTGTAAAGATATATTAGCAAAACTGGAATACTTGGCTGTATGAGTCATACCATTTAGGAAATATCAGTGAACATATAGTCAAGGCATAATTACAAATAAAAATGAAGAATATGATAGTGTATGTTAGTAAAGATACTCCCATTATTAATGAAAAAAAGAAAGGAAAAGAAAGAGAAAAGAAGAAAAAAGAGATTTCCTTATTAATCCATTCAAGCGGGGAAAATTGACATCGTTTCTATAAATACACTTTCTTTTTCTTTTTCTTTTTTCTTTCCTTTCTTTCATGTTTAGTTTTAATCCTTTTCATAAGCCAACAAGTGAAAAACCTCTCTCTCTTAAAGGACTACAAGGTGTCATTGATCACTCTACAAAAATAAGCAAGAGTCTTGTTCAAGTGGCAGATGACAATCGAGTGGCATCTAACAACTTGGTCATGTATGGTTCTCCTCTTGGCGACGACCTAACTGTAAGTAAAAACAAATGAAAAAAAAAAAAAATTACTATAGATAAACTTATATATATATATATATATACTATAGGACGTAACAAGCAAAATGGGAAACTTATTAAGCGAGTGGACAAGTATCCTAATGGAGTTTGCAGACAGTTTCGAACAATACCGCGACACACTCAAATCGATCTCGGTTAAGGAAGCCGCTTTGCAACAAAGCCGTGACCAAAAGAAGAAGCTTAAGGATCAGATTGAGAAACTCGAGGATTCGCCCACTGCAATTGATCGATTGAATGCGCTCAAGGAACAGCTCAAGGAACTCGAGGCATTTACAGAACCAGATGAAGTTGAAATGAGTAACTACAAGAGAATAGCTACCAGAGAGGCGTTATACATCCTGTTGAACGGAATGCATGCCATGTCAAGCAAGACAGACATCATTTCGACGTTTGGTAAATACATTGTTGACGAACTAGATACACAACCCATCAAGCCAGGTGAGGAGCGTCCAGCATATCAGAGTACACACAGAACAAAGCGTATACAGGACGATGCTAAACATGCTATCCATGAGTGGAAGCCAGATCAAGCCAAATTGAGAAGAACCCTTACATCGCACCATGGACATAACCCATTGATCGTAAAGATGAATAAGGAACTACCTCCTGTGCCTGTTGCCTTGACAGATGGGGAAACAAAACAACCAAGCCCTTCTTCATCTACCTCTGCTTCTTCCAATCCTAGTCCCTCGGTCAGTGAGCAATCCGTCAACTTGGAAAAGCATCATTCACTCTATAAACCTGATGCTGTCGAAAAGACAACAGCTACGCCTAGCACTACACATCATCAACCTGCCTTTCACCCGCCTGCCTTTATGAGTCCATTCAGTCAGCCGTTAAACCAAGAAAACTTGTATCAGTTTTATCAAAATTATTTACCACCCAAACCCTATGAAGAAATAAGATCTGCCCTGAGTCCAGTGTTCCATGAACAGAAGCATGATGTTGGTGGATTTGTGCTGCCCACAGCGAATCCTAACTTTGCTCTTAATAATAGTACGCGCGATCAAGAATAATACCCCTCTCTTCTTTCCTCTGAAAACAGGGAGGGAGAGGAAATAGACACCCCCCCCCCTCTGATGTTACCATTATAGATTTAACAATTCATCACTTTGTTTATGCTTGTCTTAATAAACTTTGTTTTTATGTACAAACGATAAAAATGACTACAGATATCTGGGACGTCGTCTATCATCTAAAAAACACGCCTAGGGAAAACAATCTCTCTCTCTTTTATTGTGTTGTTTATTACGTATACTTTATTTTATCAATGCCTAAGCTTCTTCGGACTTGAACAATAGCAACCAACTCTTTAATCGTTTCTTGCAAGATAATGATATTATTCAGCAGCATAGACAAGGATACCTCAGAGCTAAAGTTTGAAGGAAACAGAGGCTGGATCTTGACTTGACTTGTCTTGCTGTCATCCATCACGGCAGGTGCACTACGATGAGTTGCTATACTGGCAGCAGTAGAGACCGAAGCAGGCTTCAGATTATCCATGATGGACGACATAGACGATCGACGCTTAGATGAAACGCTTGTGCTTGGGCTCAGTGAGGGTGATGAACTGGTCGTGGTAGTGGCAAACACATTCTGCCACCTCTGATACAACAAGAGATTGAAGTCGTCAATTTCAGAGCGATAGTAGTCCACTTGCTGGGTCAGGGTTCTAAAGATGGTATAAAATGGAGGGAAAGATTTGAATTGGGTAGGCGCTGTCATATGAACAGAGTTCTTTTCCATGCCGAAATCGACAGATTGGTCGTCTTCGTCATCATCAGTGGGTATCGTGGCTGCATAAATATCCTGCATCCTAATCTTTATATTATTATTCACACATTCTTCTTCTTCTTCGTCATCGCTTTCTCCATAACGTGATAGCAACAAAATATCGTCCGGATGGGTTCGATCGTGCTCTGTGAACGTAAGCCATCCTTCCAAACTACGATGAGGGCACATGGCCAGTGCGGAAAGAACACCGGTCAGAGCTAGATTAAGTTCAGTCGACTGTGCAAAAAAGTGGGAAAAGAGATTGAGGAGGATCTGGAGGAGGGTATCGGATGATCGTAGTCGGTGTCGTATGGATGACTGTTGATGTTGTAGTTGTTGTTGCTGGTAATAGGACTGGTAATAATGATCTCCGGACATCGGTATCATCCTCTGTTGTCCATACTTGAAGCTTCGCCTCTTTTCACTCTTTGTTGTCGACGGTACGTATACAGGTTGTTGATGGTACGATTGATAGCAATCATCTGCATCCATCCTGCTTTCCACATCACGCAAGTAATCCTCGTAACCAACCGTCAAAATGGAGTTGGCGTGCTCCTTGTCCATAGCTGAAATGAGTGCAAAGTAAAGTTCGATTTCTCGTATATGATGGGATATGATGCATGCTGGAGGCTCTTGTATTCTGTCTAGAGTAAGTAGCCGATTAGCAAACCGACAATGACGAACGATCAGGGTCTTGAGTAACTTTAACGTGGCGATGACGGTAGGTTGCGAAGTGGATTGTAGGCGTGTGAATATCAAGTCCTTCAGGGTAAATCTATCCGCCGAATTATAGGGTGAGCTATTTGGTACAACGCTGTCATCATTCTCTTGTTGCATGAGAAAGCCTAGGATGACATCGACTAACTTTGGTTCTTGAATAGCCTGCAACATGAGGTCGATATAGCTGATGACTGCCACCGAGGATCCATCAAAGTCAGAACATTCGAGAATAGAGGGGTACAGAATGTTTTCCAAAAATGTTGTACGTACAAACTGCAGCATGCGCTGTGATATGGCGTCGTTGGGACATCGTATCAGGACATCTTGACAGAATTCTAATAATTTTAAAAAGGAGTCTAACTGATACTTGAATAGTTCTGAGTTGGAGTACTCTATGCCTAACTCGACATCGTCATAATTGTTGTTGTTGTTGTTGTTATCTTGAGGGGTATAAGCGCCCAATAAAGGCGCATCATTCTCATCATTTTGAACAATGAGCTTCCTTGGTAACTGTGAATAGAGTGCACCTAGTCCGGCTGCTATGATGGTGGCAAAATCAGATTCGAGGATAAATTCACTTAGCTGGTGATCATCTGTAGCCATCTCGATGAGGAAAAGCAACCCTGTACGTGCAAAATCACCTGACCTTCCTTCTCGATGAACGAAGCGTAACAAATAAGTAAACAACAAAAATTCGTAATCAGGTTTGTTTTCATGCTGATGTAGTGTAAGATACTGCTTATCATGAAAGAAGACGTTTAAGAGCGCTGGAAATCCGTGAATCCTTGAACATATGATGTACATGAGGTCAACAAGGTCTTTGTGGTATCTCTGTTCACTCTGTGGATTAAACGTACAGAATCGAATAAGTTTGATCGTCGGTTTATGCACCGCATTATGAACCAAGAAACGATCGTCAAGTAGGTCTACCATGTTGGCAATCATTCGAATACTTTCACCACGAATACCTTCAGGGTAATCCATCTTTTCAGACACATTGACGAGATACTGCAATATTCCATTTTTCAACAGATACTCCATACATACACCCGTCGTATTCTCATCCTCCTGTCGAGCCTCTTCATCCACAAGCATGTCTACCATTTCCCTCAACCTTTCCGGTATCTCTGTCTGTTTGACATGAAGATTTGCCTTTCTGTCCTCTGAGATAAAAATGTTCTACAAAAAAAGAAACAGTCCAAAATATGACTTGATTAATCTACAAAATGCTTACGTGCACATAGTCCCAGCATTTGTGGAACTTGGCCAATTGCATGGCGCTTGTTGCCTGTACTTTAGGAGGTGTGATACGTTTCTTAAACTTGGAGAAATAATCCATGAGAGAAGAAAAAGAGAAATTTTTTTCTTTGTTTAGGGAGGAATCATTAGAGCATAGTCCACGTCAACATAAACACATTAAGGAGAATAAACAAAAACAATTTGATTCATGTTCCGATGGATCTGATAAAACACACGGTCCGCCCCTCACGCTTTTCGCCGTCCTCATCCGTTCGGCACTCAATTCCAGATTCTGTTCTGCTCAGGAAAAGAAAAAGTTTTAATGTTACACTATTCAATATAAATGGTTGGTAACAAATTTAGCAATAGGGGAGGCCCAAAATATCACGTAAGCATTCAGACAAGACCAAAAAAAAAAAAGGTCAAGGGTCATAAAAGATAGGTGATATTGAAGACAAAACGAAGATAGGAGGATATGACAAATAGGTCAAGCAAGTGTAAACAGTAATATTCCATGTGATGCTTGATCCCTGCTTATCCAAATTTAGATAAATGGGGAGACGCGGCCAAATACCTAAAAAAATAAGCATGGCTCTTGTTCCGCATCACCGCACACTTTTTTTTTTGACTCAAAAAATTTTTGGCTGCGGAGAGATGTAGAGATTACAAATAAAAAGAGCTTGATTTCAAATCAACATCTTTCTCTCTCTTTACTTTACTTTACTAATCAATGGCTATTTATTTGGAACAACCGTACTACTTCTCAACTGACAAGCAACAAGATGATTTCTTAATTGATGATATCAACTCCTTGGTATCAACTCAAAGCACGTTTATTGAACAGAGCAAAGATTTCGTTGCCTATATGCGTCAACAGTTATTCAATACCACAAGCACGGCCTTTCCTATACCAGACTCGCTCTTTATGCAAAAGGTAGCACATGGCTCTAATCAATATTCAAGGAATCCATTCCAGTATCCATCAGATCCATTTGATTCATCTGATGCATTGTCTTATCGACGCCAACGATCTGAAAATTTGCTGTTGAGAATGATCTGCTGTAAACGTCTCAACCTCAACCAGATCTCTATCATGCGTTTATCAAGAGGGGTTTTTGTTCATCAAGTCTGGCAACCTTCAAGCCCTCAATCATCACCTACGCTATCTACAATTGATGACATCTTGTCACAAACAATTGATTCGAATGGTAAGATTGAATAATTTTTATTTAATTTGTTCAGATTATTAATCCATTGTTTATTCAGTTAACGAAGCCCCTGTTGATAATTTTCATTTTGATACGCTTTACTCGAAGCGAGGATATGATTATGATGGTCTTTTTGTTCCTTATAGTTATACATTTGGTGCTCGATACACCAATCCATACTCTGATGTCCATGATCTCATCATTAGAGGACGATTGCCTGTCTGGTGTCAAACTTTATTCTTACTGAATTGCTTGAAGCAGTCAATTCAACCCAATGTACCCTATACAGGTTTATTTCCTTTTGCTCCACAGGTAACCGTAACCTTTACATCCCTGGGTGATTATCATATGGTTATTCCTGAAATGACTTTACTATATGAACGATTCACAATGGAACACATGGACCCGTATGCCTTTCCAGATGTATGTAATGGAGAAGATGAGCAATCGGTTGATTGGCCAAAGCACAAGCAACAGATTCTGTCAAATATTTTGATTTGCGATATACCAGATGATGTATCCAAGTTACTTGAACATGCAGCTAATATGTGGGCTGTCAATCAGGGACTTATGCTCTAAGTTTATTTATTCCACCCCTTCTTTCATTGTTATATTATGTACAGATCTATCTATGTTGTATTATATTTCATTTTTTTTTCCATTGTGTCTATAATAATTTTTACGTCAATTAATAAAAACATATGCTTCATTTAACCATTGACATATAAAGTAATTTATATTCTTCCCAAAAATCAACAATGAATACTTTTCCTGCCTTTATTATTCCTCCTATGATTCAATCAATGTTACAAAAGCTGCACGAGGAACTTTCCTTATATCTCTGTAGATCAGGCGATTACCATTATATTCATTGCACAGCTTGTACAACCTGACAATTTTTCAAATAAAGCAGAAAGTCAATCCTTATTGGGCTATCAAAATATTACTAATAATTTCTACTTCAAAATAATTTATAAAATGATTATAAATCAATCTCTATGTTATGAGCAATGATGTGCAATGGTACGACCATCAAACTATGTATGTGATTTTTTTTTAACTTAGAGATCAGAGGTATTCAACTTGTTCTAATTCTTATTTCCTGACTTTAATATCTATGTTGTGCTATTTCGAATACTTTGCTCAAGATTGACTCATTAAATCAGCTTTATTGTCATTGTTATTGTGTGAGGATAAAGATTTCTCCACGGAAAAATAAAACTCTGTTTTATAGTCAACCCCTTTTTATCATGTCTTCAGTTAGTGTTCTGAGCTTTATGCCATCATGTTTTGCTGCAGGCGGTTTCACGCTAATATCAAATACACTTTCGTCAATGGAAATACAATCTTTTGTATAATCCATCTTGGTTTTTTTAAACCAAGTTTCAACTTATCTATGTTTCTCTACAATCATGGAACGTTGGTTTCTTGCGATTGGATGATGGTTAACTTTATTGGTACTCACATTACATACGTTGGATGTAAATTTTCCAACTACGGTTTCTCTCGAATCAAAGCCTTCAAAGCTTTTGGTGAGTTCGTCAACTGCATCAGACACATCAACATGAAAATATTCGCCAAAAATTGTAAATTCAATTACAAATGGACTGATGCAGTGATCATGGGAAAAACATAACTGTGCGATATTTTGAAGTGAACAGGGTGATATGAAAAAAAAAGAAAAAAAAAAAACGAGCAGGTTGTCCAACATGAACCTTTGACGTGTTTGATATGAATCATTATAATAACTCGAGTATAACCTTACAGTAGAGCATACATCCTACTTTATATTCCTCTATCGCATCTGATAAGAATAAGAATAAGAGTACTGACAACAATGATATTTTTTTAGGGGCATAAAAGCCAAATAATATCTATTTATAAGTCACGTACCAAAGGCAGCGATGAACTAGGAAAATCGAAGCACAAGAAAGAAGATAAAGTAAAAAAATAAGATTAATATACTATACTAGTTATGTGGAAGTGAGGCTGTAGTTCTTGGAGGGGCTAACGACTGCGCCATTCGAATAGTTTCTTGATGTACCAAGTTAGATACGAAGGGCGTAGAGTCAAAAAAAAAAAAACGCCAATGTGCTTTCCATATCATCAACAAAACTGCACCCAAAGGTGCTATATGAGCCAAGAGATTGCATTGAATTCTGCTGAGGGCAATTAAGATGTAAGATTGCTTGCAGTAGTGCATGGTATGACCACGGAGGCAAAGGGAAGAAGTGAACTCAAATGAGCTTCCAGGCGAGGTACTTTTTTTCTACAGTCGATTAAGAAATGATACGTGGTTTCGGAAGGCTGAAATTAGATCGGGTCTGGCGCGCTCGATAAACGTAGTGGAAAGATTCAACAGAGCGACCATTCATGTTGTTCAGCTTGGTGGCCATCTCCATGCTCCATTTGTCAACGTAGATCTTAGTTCGGCAATCCACGTCAAAGGTACTTGACACAGGGCCGACTTTGGAGGATTCAGCCACATCCAGTCTGAGTGTTAATGTTACAAGACCATGGCATGTTTGCATGCCAATGACCAGCTTGGTGCTCTCATGCATGCGCTGTTTCATGGCGTATACATCGAGATATGGAGTGTCTCAGGAGGAATAGTCGATTCGCCCGAGTTCATCTCTCGATGGATATCAATGGTCTTGGTTCGCCCGTAAATCTCGATTGTGTTGATCAGGATGGTTTCGCCGTTACTGCTAAGCAGGATCGCGCCAGCCAGCAATTGCGCATACACATATTTAGCCTCAGGATCCCAGTCTTGATTGAGCAATGTAGTCATGGACGAGTCAATCTCGTGGTACTTGTTCCGCATCAACATAATCCTGTGTGGTGATCGATGAACCATCATTACCAATGTCGTATCCGCAAGGATGTGGTCTTCGCTGCTGTCTGTCATGCACTTTGTTGGAACAATCGCACAGCATTGGAAACTGCCGCCACTTAGGCTCTGTACGTTTTACCTATGACTCATTCCGTTATACTCAATCAAGTGGTTGGGTGCGTCGCGCATTGTCAAAGAAAAAGACTCGAGACCTGTTTTTCTGAGCAGCCAGGCATTCATCATTTGATCGTCAATGCTGGCATCCCATAAATTGGCAAGCTTGCACAATGGCCTGATCGTAATTATGACTGTTGTATTCAGCTTTGGTGTTATTGAAAAAGGCTATTAAGTTGATGACTTGCGAATTAGATCATTAAGAAGAGCTGAATGTTGTTAAATTAGACGCGCGTTCGCTTTATAGCGAGAGAGAATCTATGACTGTATTTATATTATTGTCGTCAGTGTGATTATTTATCATTATTGTCAGTACTCTTATTCTTATCAGATGCGATAGAGGAATATAAAGTAGGATATATGCTCTACTGTAAGGTTATACTCGAGTTATTATAATGATTCATATCAAACACGTCAAAGGTTGTCAACGGGGCTCTTATGACTTAGCTCTCCGAAATGCTTTACAGTGCTTGACATATCTGCTTCTTCTACTTTACCCGATTGCTTCTTCATATCGCACATAACAAGATACATAATACTAATTAGTTCAACCGATTCTGGACGGTCATCTCGATCATTTCGCCAGCAGTTTTCAACGAGTTTTCTGTAACTGGGGAGCACACGTTTTTTGGAAAAAAGGTTTCGATAGCCCATAAGTACCATTTCGCTGATAGATTTATCGTCCACCAATTCTTTGTACGAAAGATTTCCATTGACTAATATGACAATTTGAGCTGTAGCATTCAAGTAAAAATTGAATTATATAATACATTTCGTTTGAACAGCCTTCAGTTTCCTTTCAAAAGAGCATTTTGCAGTTTGGAGGTATTACCTTTTTTGGATTTGATGTGCTCTTTTGCAGTGCCTCTAGTATTACCCTTATTATTCCTGCTAAACTCTGCATGGAATTAATCAATGACTGTAACGCAGAAAAAGAATAAGGCCAACTTATAAGTGATATTTCCTAATCAGTGTATGATGCCACTGTCTTCAGTATTTTGGATCTGAAGTCTGCATTTAATCAGTTTCCTGTCAATGAACAAAACCAAATTAAGACAGCATTCACTGCACTTAATAACTTACAATATATATGTACAGAAGTGCTCCTTTTGGAATTTCTATCATTAGTCAATTGTTTTCTAGAACAATTTTGACTTTATTTAAAGATCTTATGTAAAGTGCCTTGTTGACGATATTTGTGTTACTACTGCTTCTATGCATGCTCATTTCTTTCATTCAAAAAATAGCATTAGAAAATCTCACAAAAGCCCAATTTACTATATAGTCATTTAAAAAAGCAGTTTTATTTAGGTTTTAATGCAAAAAAAGGTATGTACAATTGCGACTTAATCGATCTCAATCAGCTTTTTAGATTCCTCGCTTGATTTTGGAACTGTGACCTTCAGAACACCATTTTCATAATTGGCCTTGATACCGTCAGCTTTGATAGGTACAGGGAAAGAGAACGATCTTTGGAAGCTACCGGTGACTCTTTCATTAACCCACCATTGAGGTGTATTTGTTTCTTTAGATACAGCTGTCTCGCTAGAACCTTCTACTTGCTGTTGTTGTTGCTGTTGTTCTTGGTTACTTGAGGCTTCATGCTGACGGTTCATGGTGCCACTGAGAACAAGCGTACGACTATCTGCTAATTCAATTTGAATATCTTTCTTGTCATAGCCAGGTAACTCGGCTTGTAGCTCAAACGACTCAGGTGTTTCAACCATGTCGGTAGCCGGGTATCGAAGCAGTGAGTTCCAATTATTGTTGTTGTTTAGATTACTTGCTACCAATGAACGACGAGCAGCATCAAAGAAGTTGGGATGCTCCAAAAGAGAAAATGCTCTTTGCATATCACGGAAAACGTCAGAGAAGAATCGCTGTGAGAGTGCCATATTGATTAATTAAGCAATGAAAATTCTTGATTGAGAATCAAAGAACACATCCTCCTTTTATATCTTTTTGGCAGTAGTAAATAAGCTCAATTTCTAGAAAGTACTATATCCAACTCACAAAGCATCAGAACTTTCGTTCATTTGCTCCATTGTTCCAGTGCGTTCGAATTTGATAAATGTGTATCGGGGATTGAATTAAATTTATGCAAACTGCATGCGCAGCAAAATGGTGGTTTATTTACACAATGAAGAGGGTTATTGAACGATATTTTGAACCCGTTCAGTGACAGCAGCGACGCTATCTGCATTTGACTGGATCCATGACTTGAGAGTTTGAATGCCTTTGGACATGTAATCAGCAGAAGGAGAGCCTTTGGTGAAAAGTTCGCTTTCATCTGTTGTTTTCAAACAAGTGATGTCATATTTGGGATCATAGAGTTCAAATCGTACGTTGGCAAGACCAATCACTTGGCCCTTGGGATTGGATGAAAGCTGCATGGGCAGACGAAGATCGATACGACAAATCGCCTGACTCTGATCTGTAACATACAGCTCCTGTCTCCACAGTTTACGTTCATTGATCTGTTCAATTTTAGGAGGCCCACTCTCTATGTATAAAATAGTAAGAATTGCGGATTCTTTGATTTTTACATATAACTTACGTATGATAACAACAGCAATGTTGAAATCCAAGGAGCTGTCCTGTTGATGGATATCAGAGCATGATGTGATACATCGAGGCACATAATAAGGTGATTCGTGTTTCACAACAGCAGGTTCCCACCGTGTCATTCGCGTGGTTTTGAAATAATGCCCAGGGTATCGTTTGTTTTTTGGGTGATAGGGCACGACAAAAAAGATCTTATATCGGCTGCCTTCGGTAATATCCATGTGGTTAAGCTCGTTTGCATTCTGCAGTAAGAGTGTTGCCCATTCCTCTTGAGGATACTTGGAGTAGGCACAGTAATCGCAGATACGTATTTTAAAGTATCCAGACACCCGACGTTCTTCTGGGCTAGGTCGTGTCTCACTGACATTGCTACGTCCTTCACCATTAAAGTTGGGAATAAGTAGAGCGGGGTCAAACATGTCACCGTATCCACAGCGGATCTCTTCCTCTTCTCTCGCTGTTCTTGTCACCATTTTACCGTTCGGCAGTGTTTCGGTATAGAGCATAGGAAATTTGCGGCATACAATAATATCCAATGCGGTTACCATGCCGCCGTCATCAAATATCGTTGGTAAGCTCCGGATAATATATTTTTTTGGATGATAGCCCAGACGTGTATCCCACGCTGCTGGCAAGCATCCATTAGCTGACAATAATAGCATTTTGCCAGCATTTTCATCGTCCAAACCTGTCTGTGTCGTGCGACTGCCTACGAGCTGTGCACCGCAAATAGAAAGTTTGTGTCCAATTTTTAACCTGCCTTTTACAATGGCGCGTTCCATTCGAGCATCAATGCATGCAGAAACTTGGTACCAGCCATCAGTGAGATGTAATTGATATTTGGATGCTATAGTTAAGATTAGAAAAAAAAAAAAAAAAGGAATTGGCTATTGATCAACAAGCTTACATGTATTATAGTATGCAGGTGCTTTGATTCCAATTATATCAGAAATAGCTAAAACCATATGCTTAGCAGCAATATCATCTTGTTCTAAAATTTTTTTCAGCACAGGTCGATGGCCCTGATTGACCTCTCGTTCGTATCTATATAGCAGTTGATGAAGCACTGTCTCTGGCTTCCAATCCTTCATAAACACATCAGGGTATGATCTGATTTGACAAGCTAACTTCCAAACAATCCAGCGGTAGTGATTTTCTATCCAGCTAAGCGGAACTCTATGTGGCAGTGCACCAGCATCCAATATTTCCTTTTGTGCTTCTTTCGGCCCCCAATTGTCAAATCTGTAGTTTACTGAGGTTGTGCTTGTCATGTCAATGATCTCAGGAGGTCTACAATACTCGTTAATTTACCATAATAACTTTATGAGTGTAACTTACATCTTTTTGGATAAAAGCTCTTGTCTTGTGTATCTTGATGGTTTTCCCAAAGAAGAAAGCTTCTTGCGTTCTTTCGGTACTACAAGTACTAAAGTTAACAACCCTGTTTATTTGATGCTCACTTTTTTTTTTCTCTGTTTACCTGTCAAGTCAAAGAGAGTAGAACCATATGTACGATGAGTGCTTCTATTTCCGATGGCTGCCTTTGTCAATTCAATATTAGATCGGATGATGGGTGATTTGAATGGCTTGTTTTGTTTATTCTTTCCGAGCAGTGATGTCTTGTATCGCTTAGTACTGGTCTCCTGCACACTCTTACTCGACGGAGGTCTAGTAGGCGATAATGGTCGACTATGGAGAGATATAGAGCTAGCGGTGCGTTTGATGCCTAGATGATTATTACTACTTTCGACTTGATTGTTGTCAAATAAGGATTCTGCTAATTTTTTAGATTCTTCTTTGGGAGCAGCCAGAGCTTTCCCAGAGGCTGTTGTAAAGAAGGAGCTCATTTGGGCTGACTTGGTTGTATCATCTGTAGTAGTGCCGAGTATTTTATCACAATCTTCAAATAAGGCCTGTGCCTTTTTTATAGCCTCTTCTGATACAGGTTTCAACTGTTTCCCTGAAGCCGTTTTGAATCCTGAAAATGGAGGTGATGGTGCGGGTCCTACAGTCTCCATGAGTAGATCATGTGCCTTTTGTATGGCATCTTTCGATATTGGCTTAAGAGCTTTCCCGCTTGCTGTCTTGAATCCAAGTTGTGTAAAGTCTACGGGTTGCATCACTCCTTTGTTGAGATCACTGGAGGAAGAAGTAGAGGAAGAATCACTCATGTTAACTAAAGCATCGTCGTCAAATTCATCCCAAATGTGCTCTTCGTCTTCATTAGATTGAACAAGTGATTTGTCTGTCACAAGAAAATGAGTAACATGTTTTGTAGATTCTTTCTATTGTTTACCTATTTTTGTTGTTGTTGTTGTTAATTTCTTGTTGGAGGATATTTCTCTAAGTGGGTTTATTTTCTTTATAGTTGGTTTCATTGGAGTGTTTATGAGCTCGTCCATGAACACGTCAAATCCTACAGATGTACTGCGGGTTGATGTATTACTCTTTTGTGAATAAGAAACCGAGTTTTCCTTATTGCTTTCATTATTAATATTATTATTCTAAGATATATTATTAATATTTGTCAATGTCTAATAATAATAATATTTACTATTCCTAATATATCAAACAGATCTTCATATTCTGAAGACATGTTATTAAAGAAGTGAATAATAAGTTTGAAATTTTTTATTTAAAAAGTCGCGCTGCCCCAATAATAAAAAAAACCGAATTATAATTAAAAAAAAAAACTATGCGAGACTGTGAGCATCAAATATACACTGCTTTTTGTTAGCTTAGAGAGATGTTTGTAAGTATTCCCTCTTTTTAGTTTTTGTAAGATATAAACTATTCATAAAAAAGGGGCTTTGTTGTTGAATACATGTAAAAGATGTTCTTTATTAATTAGTTTTTTATATAACCAGGATCAAATTATCGTCATTATTATGCGAACATTCAATCGCTTGTCAAATTGACGCCTAGAGAAGCTACTAAAATCAACAATCACGTGGGATATAAATAAAGTTGATGTCTCTCTTGTGTTTGTGAATTGATTCAAACAAGAGATTGTCAGTAAAGAAAAGCTTGTTTGGATGGTCTTTTCCTCTTCCCCAAGTAGTTAATCTGAGAGAAAGAGAAAGAGAAAGAGGATTAAAGGATTAAATGCATATAAGATCATTGGCCGGTAAAGTAAACTGTATAAATTTTTTATTTATTTTTTTTTTAAAAAAAAAATTCCCCCGAAAGAAAACTTTTTCTTTTTTTTACTTATTTTATATATACGCAACATGTATTTTTATAATCAAGATAAAGATGACCCTTCCAACTACAATAGTCCAACTTATTATCACACGGAAGACAATATGAATAACACGAATCAACTATATTTCGGACAGTCATTTGACGAGTTTTATGACGATAGCTCATTTTTAAACTTTGACATGCAACACACAAGTAATAGCTTACCTACTTCCTTCTTCTTTCCTTCTGAAGCAGACTTGCAACAACAGCAGCAACAAGCTATCTTATTTTCTGACCCAAACTTTTTAAGGCAACAACAATTATTAGAAAAGGCAGAAGCGGATTCAAGAGCTGCTGCTGCTGCTGCTGCTGGCGACATGGATATGGTCAAAAAGGAAGAAGAAGACCAACAGGGATCCTGTATGGTTCGATCTAATTTATCAGCTATGCTTGATCAACAACTACAACAACAACAACAACAACAACAACAACAACAACAGCAGCAGCAGCAACGGCAACAACCATCACAACAGCAACAGATACAATTGGAACCTATACCCAAAAAGAGACTAAGTCAATTGAATGGCAAGAATAATATGGGTGAAGGGGGCATCGATCACCAAAGAAGATTCAACGAGTTACAAGCAAGATTTAGAATTAATTATAGTAACAAAAAGCCTTCAAAGCAGCAGCAACAGCAACAAGCATTAGATGGTAAATCATATGATCATTTTTGAAATGTATAGACTAACTGATAGAGTACAGATAACACAGGTATCGGTAGAAGAAAGTCATCACTCGATCCTTTAGCGAGCAACAAGAATATATTGAAGCTAAATAACAATGGGAGAAAGCTGGGTAGCAATGGTGTTTCTGTTTCAACAAAGAAGATATCCAGCAATAACAATAGCAATAACAATACGGCATTGTCAACAGCAACAACAATCACGACAACGACAACCGCAGTGAATATTCCAATGGATAATAATAACAATACGTCATCATCCATACCTACAGCACACTCATTTCCTTCACGTACAATGCCCATTCAGATACAAAGAGTTCATAGAGCCAACTCAAATCAACCCTTTGATTTGGAGCAAAGACAAAAGAGGTTAGACGATCAACTAGTTAAAGTAGATTTCGATGATATCACAGTGTCTGAGCTAAAAGAGATGCTACGTCAAAGAGGCAAACCGGCAACAGGCAAAAAGGCTGTCCTACTACAAAGGCTGCAAGAGGAACGTGATTTTATTCAGCACGCAAGAGCCAATGGGATTCCTATTTCCAATCGGTATTTGGCCCAACAGCAGCAGCAGCACCAACAACAACAGTCACCCGTAATGGATTCGGCTTCGTTACCTGAAACGATGTTCTTATCGAGCTCACCCGCGTCATTGGGGTCGTTAAACAGATCGATAGCCAATATGCACATTGGATCACCACCTGCCTCTTCATTAATGATTCCACCTCAAGCATCTAACAATAGCAACAACCGAAGATACACACCTTATACATCTCCACGTAATTCATTATCATCACCCTCTTATTCATCTTCTGTACCCACTTCAGGGTACTTGTACAAAAAATCTTATGCACCCTTTACCTCGTCTGCACTTGCTACCCCTGATCGAGACGATGATACTAATCCATTTGATGACATGAACAATACAAACACTGCATCCGAAGATGCCATGAATCCTATGGAATGGACAGATCCTTCATTAGAAATCATGCTTCAACAACAACAACAACAACAACAACAACAACATCAGCATCATCATCAAGAACAAGGACTAGGGCAAGGTAATAGTAAAAAGACATGTGTGTGTGTCTGGGCTTATCATTGACAAATCTACGGTTAAAAATAGAATCTGCGCCTAAATTTACAGATGAAGAGCTTTTAACATTTTTAACAAGCCAAGGGTTCGACATGAATAGCAACAGCCATTATTTTCATCCACAACAAGAAGAGCCATTAATGTTTAATAATAGTAATCATGATCATCACTTTAACCATCACTAAACAAGATCCCCCCTTTCCCCTTTCCCGCTTGTTTGCATTATAATAGATATTACAACAAAAAGTGTCATTAGTTGCCATAGCAATAACCATATCATAGTAACCTTAATAGAAATTTTATTTAACATAAGGTTGGTTTTGTGTAATCGTAGTACAAATTTTTGGAGATATTCATTCGAATTCACACACAATAGACCTTCTTTAACATTGACACTGAGAACAGATCACATGTTTGATTGTTCTTTTTTCTCTCTCTTATTTTTCTTTTTTCTTTCTTTTTTCTTTGCTTTGTAATATATAAAACATATGGGAGCCAAAGTATCAATTCCTCACAGCGTACTTCATTCTGCTCGAAAAAGATCGTCCAGAACAATATCTAAGCATGCTTCACCTACTGAGTATGAACAAACTTTGACCGATCACTCGGGTGATTCTCGAGTATCATCCACTACAGTCGATTTATCTCTATTATGCTTCAATGCTCATCAAAAGACGGCGAGTGATCGAATGACATGCGTACGTTTTATAATATCGGCGAATATAACGCATAATTGTTAATACATGTATAGAATCATTTTGCATTAAAGGCCTTATTTGAGGGGTAAAGACAGACAAGAGAAAAAAAGAAAGCATAGTTAACCTTTGTTTAACCAGAAATGTTATGCCTGTTATTAAACAACATATTGACTTCAGTTCAACATCAACAGCCGTACTGGATATTGGCTGTGGGTCTGGAAGTTGGGTGATGGTAAGTGATATCCTTTTTATATTTACTACAACTGGCTAATATATGCATGTATTTGAAAGGATATGGCCACTGAATACCCAAGTACTCAATTCATTGGGATTGATCAGCTGCCACTCTTTCCTCATGATATTAGACCGGCCAACGTGACATTTAAACAAGCAGACGTACTGACAGGACTTCCGTTTGAAGATAACACGTTTGATTTTGTACAAATGAGATTATTTTTACTTGCATTCAATCGACAGCAATGGTTGGATGCATTAAAGGAAGTACATCGTGTGTTGAAACCTGGTGGCTTCATACAACTGGCTGAGCCACAATTGATGGTAACCCGAGCTCTTGGCACCTGAATCCCCCACGTTCTAATTTTTACAATAGGATCCTGGAGATGACCTCATAATGGACTACACGCATAAAGGTAAGAAATAATAATAATTATAGACTTTCCGCTTAAATAATATATTGATTCTATTTATTCATAGTCAAGACTGTGATGGAATTTAATGGTTTTGATGCTGAAGTGTGTGACAAACTTTCCATCTTGTTAGAAAAGACACAATTCATACCAGTAGAAAACATACGAAAGGCAGTTCCACTAAGTAAAATGCATAAAACATCCCATCTCTTTATGCTTATCCCCTTGTTATTATTATAGATGGTCACATGCTCTCTAATGAATTCCTGTATATAACCGATATCAGTGTAGAATCATGTAAACCATTCCTGATGGAGATACATAATATGCATTCAGATGATGAATTCATGGAATTGAAAAGGAATTATCTAGAAAGTAGAAAGAATACGTCCGAATCTGCCTTTACTTATGCTGTAGGTCAAAAGCCTCATTAAATAATAATACCCTTGAATGATCTTTTTACTGCTTTCTTTTTCTTTCTCTCTCTCTCTCTCTCTCTTTATTTAAACCATGCCATCATATAAGTTCAATGCTTGTAAGATGGTTGGGTCCTTCTTTGATCCTTCTTTGAATTCTTCCATGGATAAGCGATCATCTTTATCCTAATGATGTGTGTTATTGTCAAGCAATTAGAACATTGATATAATAAACACGTACTGTATCCATCAGGTCAAATATCTTCTTGACACGTTTCTCAGGTGTATCCTCATCTGGTGGTAATTTGACCATACTGCCTACCATTTTATAAATTGCATCTACGATACGAAGCATTTCATCACGAGTGATATATCCGTCATTGTCAATGTCGTATAACTAGGAGAAAGTATAAGATGTATGTGAAGACATAGTACAGAGATATAATCATTTACTTGAAAGGCCCCTATAATTGTTTGTTTTAGCTTCGTCTATTTTCTTTTCTTTTCTATATACTTACAATAAAGCTTTTCATCTACTCTTCCTCTACTAGTAACAGATAAAGCGCAAATAAACTCTTTAAAATCGATAAATCCATTTTTATCTCCATCAAATACATTAAACACATAGTCTGCAAAACGAGAAGGATCACCAAAAGGGAAAAATTGTTTGTATATCTTTTGGAACTCGGTCTTGTCGAGCTGTCCTGATGGGCAATCCTTTAGGAACCCTTTATACCTTTTTATTATTGTATCTCATTAGCTTTCTTTTTTTTTTTTTTTTCTTGTCATTGCTTTATTGTGCCAAGACATCTCTTACCATTGCTGTAATTCCTTCTTTTCGACTTTTATATATTATTGTTATTATTTAATACATGTATAAATACATATTAAACTATACTTACAGTAAGTAGACTTTTGAAGGTCACTCAGCTGTTCAGGACTAAGCTTACTTTTAGCATTTCCCATTTTGATATAAAGAAAATAAAGAAAGAAGAAAAAAAAAAAAAAAAAAAAAAAAGAAAATGTAGAAATAATAATTAATTGTCCTGCCTTCTTTTTTTGGTCCACAGTGTACTTTTTTGGGTGCAACAACAAATTATTGTCGATCACACGTATAAATTAAACAGAAGACTTTATGATTCTAGAAATACTAATTTTCCCTAAAAGATAATACAAGGCATTCACCTTCAGACCTATATCTTTAGAGACTCTGATTCAGTTGAATCTTGCTTATATAAAAAGCCAAGCTGTGCACATGGAGTCATTCAACATGTTTACAATATGTGATAATAGCAACCTATATGAAACAAATGACCATTAATACAGCTTTAATCTCGTCCTTCCTCTCTTTTTCGACTTTAGCATTTCTTGTTCTGTTAGTGAGGCAGTCTTGAACACAGGAGCTTAATTGTTTTGTTCGTAATCCTTTCTTCAATACTCTTGCCTTTTGTCCGCTTTTGTTGGAACACTGGCCTTATCATCGGCGTCAAATGTTTTCAAAAGCTAAAGTGAGAAAGTATGAGCGCACTGTATGGCTAGGGTAACACTTGTGATTTCAAAACGGGACTTGCTCTTCTTTACAGCATATTGGTTTGGTTCATTGCTTTTAACATTTCTATCTTTAACAAAAATTATTATTGTCTAGTGAATTGCTGTTGGAGATGCTGCAGATTTCGTTACAACCGTAGCTACGTCATGGGTCCACTTCATCACATTTATTCGCCAACTTTCTCTGCAATGCATACATGGCTACATAGATGAAGGACAAATGTCACATATGAAGTAATGATACACTTACGCGCCGGTATACTATTTTATGTACTTATAAGTTAAAACAATGAAAAGCCAGTTGACTACGTTTACTTTTAAATAGAAAGATATGCTAATAAATGAGGGATGAGGACTACACACATCCGGTGTTGCCTGGTGGGAAGAGATTGAATTAAGAGGTATGTTGAATGCAAATGTTTTTGGACGCGCTAAACATGTATTACCCTTGAAGATATCAATCTGAGATGTGATCATATATCATCTATAACTTGGAATTACCACTGGTAATCGAACAATCTGAACATAAAACTTAAAACAGTCTAGAAACCTCAGTGTGACTAATCCCATTTGAGGTGAGAACGCTATGGTAGAGTTTGTAGCCAATAGTTATCCAAAGTACAGCAAAGGCCACTTTATACCATTCAAGACAACTAGTAAAAAGTAGAAAGCTGGAATTCCATGGGTGAGAAAGGTCAATGCAAAATTACCTATGATATCATCATTTGTCGTTCTTTGGAAATGTAAGATTTCCCCTCTTTCCTATAATCTGGAACCACTCTTGTGAAACTTAAAGCCCCCTCCTTCCTCGTACAGGGTAAATCCACTATGAGTAGATAAAAACGCAAATAATTTATGTGTTTTATTATTGAACAACATCGTTTACTCTTTTCTTGAAATAAGTCCAGACACCATGACGAGGTTTTGTAGTAAGAACCACTTTGGTATCAATGTGACACCCTTCTTTCAAGTGAAAAGTGAATTGATTGACAGTAGAAGCGATGATCAATCTGAGCTCAAGGATTGCCAAATTCTTCCCCAAGCATGAATGTTGGCCGAGAGTAAATGCGATATCAGGGAAATCATACTGGTTGCTTGGAGTGATAAAGTCTGCTGAGGTTGACCGTGGCTTGAATGTATCAAAAGAGTAATCTTTACTTTCTTCATGTTCAGGTCGCAGCCAACGCGTGGGGTCAAACTTGTCAGGGTCAGGAAAGATCCTAGGGTTCATTTGGACACCTCTCACGTTACACCATATCTCTGAATCTTTGGGTACAACAACACCATCGACATGGACATCACGATTGACATGAACAGGGATAAAGACAACAGCTGGGTACTTTCGCAAAGTTTCCTTGTATACAGCGGTAACCAAAGGCATCTTGACAAGCTTCTCAGTCGTGATTGTGTCTGGATCGATGGGTGGAGGACCCAAGACTTGACGGACTTGGTTAAACAGGTCTTCTTGTAGCTGTGGATTCTGGGCGAGCTCTGCAAATGTAAAGGCAAGCGTATGAGCTGTAGTATCATAACCTGCAAAGGTAAGTGCAAGCAAATCATTGACCAGATCAACATGGTCTTCGCCGTAACGGCCGCTGGCAAAGGCGCATGCAGCAACGGATCGATAGATGTGATCCTTTGGTGGTATACCTTGTTCTTTGAATTTCTTCAGATCATGGTGATAGTCTTGTAGAGCATACTTTAATGAATCTCGAATAAATGCCTTGAGCTGTTCGCGAGCCGGCTTGTAGCTCTTCTGTCCCCAATCAGTCTTGTTGATACCAAAAGGTAGCCATGCCTTGAGTGATTGAAAGCCAAAGCCAAGGTGCTCATGCATAAACTGGAATAAAAAGATTGAGAACTAGGAAATTGTACTTTGCTCTTTACTCACCTTGAGATTTCTTCTTCCTCCAACCAAGTCATAGTTAAGATCATGTCTACCATATAGATAATAATTGATGACATCCATTGTTGTGTCCATAAAATAGCTGTCGAGCTCAGCAGCGCTTCCTTCTTCAGCATGTTTTGCGAATAGTTCCATCAGGTCATTCACACGTCTTGTTATATATGGGAGCAATTTAGGTACAAGCTGCTTTAGTTGAAACGACGGTAAAAGAACATGTCGTCTCCAACGCCATTCCTACATGTCAAATATATGAGTCAATATTCCCTTTTGAATTTCGTTTCCTCTTTTCCTACTTGCCTCTCCAATAGTGTTGTTCAAATTTTTACCACCAAACACTAGGTTGTGAATCAATCGGATCAGATCACCTCGCTGCACTTTAGGTAATTCATTCTTCGACTTGTGTTGACCGGTTATCAAAACATCTTTTATACCCTTTAACGTACTCACGACCACCAGAGGCTTTCCCGTGATAGTCCAGCAGACACTAACGGGAGAATACTTGGGGTCCTGTCCAGCACGGATCAGAAACTTGGAAATTTCGTCTGTCTTTTCAGAAGTAGATGGAGGAGGCACTAGACCAAAGTACTTTGTTACAAGATGAGGTGTGGGAGCAAGTGGAGCCAAAGCGAGTGATCTTGATCTGTACCTTCGTCGAGTGTAGATCCAGATATACGTGATTGAGACAAAACTAAAGAGGATTAAGTAGCTATAAATCCCTTGGATCATGGTTTATTCGTCGTAAAAGAGAAAAACTTGAGGTCCTATTTATCTTGCATCGTTTGCTGTTTTCTGTCGTTTTCAGGCACACGCAACTTCAAACTTTATTCTATTCACGATTTTAGCCAATAGGAAGTGTTCATTCTTGACAATAGTGCATACAACAACTCTGTCTTTCAAAATGTGAATAATAAAATGAATATGACTCGAACAGACACGTTTCATTTACTATAATCACAAATATTTGCAATAGTTGTTGTGGTTTATATGTCTACTAGTATTATTCTGCATTTGAGAAACTAGGAAAAAAAAGAACTTCATATACTTTATGAAATTTCGGATTATGCAGTCATAACTAGAAGACTAATGAATAAAGAATAATGCATCATTCGTTTTATACTTACCGAGGCGTTAAGGAATGCATTGCCGTTATGGACAGCGCATTGAATCCAGGGAGAACCGTTAGTCTTTTGAAAGGAGGAGGGCTTTCATTGTCGTGTTTTGATTTGTAAACAAAGATACCATATATATTTAATGCACTATTCACATCGCGATTCCAAACCGTACCACAAGAATTACACTTGAGGACAGAGTATACTCTTCGCTTTGATCCAGTAATTGAGATATTGTTTAATTGTTTGGATTTGCACTTGTTACAAATCTGACTCGTTAAGTACTCGTCAACCGAAACAAATTCGGCCTCCCCCGTTGGATTGTTTGCATTTTCGTTTGGTGATCACATTTCTATAATGACAACATTTGTTTAGACCAAAAATAAAAGCCATGTAAGTATACGTACGCAAACTTCTTTGGACGTGAGTGCAAGCTTTCAAGTGACTTGTAGCCTATTTTTGAAACATCAAAGACATTAAAGTATCATAAAGTTAAGTTATTATCATTCTTTTGACCTGATTTGATCTTGTTGTCACATTGTTTGGCAAGCTTCCAGAAAGATTGAGCATCAATCTGTATACCCTTGGAATCAATCTTGTACAAGGGAAGTAAACAAAAGTATGTTGATCCTCGAGGGTCAGTGTATTTGAGAGGCATGAAGGTCTTGTCTTGAATTCTTGCTTGTACTGTTTTGATAAAGGTTTGAACAGCATCAATATCCATTTTATCAATGTCCTTCGGTTTGCTTGTTATTTCCAAGATCTTGTTGTAATTGATAGCGGTCAAAGTGTTTTACTTTAATGACCTGTACTTGCTTGTGTTCAACTTGACAAAAGGAAGTTCTTGTAACTTTCTATGAACATAACTGCTTGATGCTTTGTCTTGAGGTTTCATTTCTTGAATGAACTTGTTTTGTTCTGTTTCTTTCTGAATAAAGTGTAACCATTTCATGTAGGTAATGAGTAGAGGCAACGTCCGTAGTATTAGTCTAATCTCTGGTGCGTTTTCTGGTGCATGTAGTATTTCCCAATAAAAAAACAAGATAATTGATACTGCTGTTGCCTATGTTGCCCCAAAAGTATTCAAGTCAAAATATTACAAAAACAAAGACCGTATTAACAAGCAGAGCACAATTAAATAGCCTGCTGAGGAATAATGAGGATTTGGACGAGCAAATATTGAAAGGCATTGCAATTCCCTTCATGACTATAATAGGTTAGAATGCGAAATCTATACACTTGGACTTGTAACAAGTGGTATATATGTAGTTGACGTGGTATACACAATGGCTTTTCCGTCGTCCACCGAAATGATGAGAGATAGTGGTATGAAGAGTCTCATACAAGGTCTTTATTTGATCAAGAGTTTATGCATGGATGTTATTGAAGCGAAGAATAAGAGGGGCATGAATGTTAGAAAGAAAAATAGAAAAAGCCAAAAGGGGTTTAAGAGGTTTTGGCGATGAAGCAGATTTGTGGTATCCTCCTCTGTACGAATCTGATTCTTAATGATTCTTTTTATAATGTTGCTGTACTTCTCAAGTTTTAAATAAAGTAAAAACAAGTTTATACCAAAAGTTGCCTTCTTCTTTATTAAAATAATGAGCATTTATACCACATCAAATTTATGATGGATAACATTACATAACCAAGGCTTGATTCAAAAGATTAGCCCTTTTGGAAACTGTACTAGAGTCTTTATATACTGGCAGCTGCTATGTTTCAATTACTAGCTTTGAATCAGGCAGCCATGAGAACTGCAAGATAGCCACTACGGCGTTAAGAAGCCCCACCTGTTCGACTGCATCGCTCAGCTATTGATCGTAAACCAATATTCAACTATATCTCTTCTCTCGATGGTCCTTCGATCTCGTTATCTCGTTTTCAAATAAAATTGGCATTTCTTCTAGGTGTCACTTGCTTCTTGCGTCCGTCTGACCTCCACCGTATTCCGTTCAGCTCAACAAAGGTGACAAACACTGGTTCGTTATATTTTGAGGTCCATTGTCCTAAAGAGAAACGTCAACGTCAAAGAATTATCAAGTTGTTTGAAGTAAAAGAACGTCATCTTCGGCAACCTTACCCGGTTACCACATTTCAAATCTTCAACAATCGTCGCCCTTCTGACTCTCCTGATACACTGTTTCTGCACTCTTACGCTCCGCTCAAGCCGCTCAGTGTTCGTACTGTTCAACATTGGATCCACAAACTCGTTAGAATATCCACAGCAGAACCACGGGTTACTCTTTGGTCCATCGCTTCATCTCTAGCTCTTAAAGCAGGTATTCCTAAAGATGATACTGTCACCATGGGAAACTAGTCTTCCTTAGCTGTCTTTGAATATCACTATCGCCGTGAACATCTATCTCTCATTTCGATTTCTCCAACACGCTGATTGATATTGACGATGCTTCTGATGAAGATGACGACCAGTTCTTTGATGCGGAAGATAATATGACATGCGATTGAACCAAGTAGGCTATTTCTCTGGATCAGCAAATCATATTTGCTACTTTGTATTTGAGTGTCTCCACCAATTCAAGTAGAATTTGTTTCGACACTTGAATTAATAGGTTAGACATGAAAATACAAAATAAGAAATATGATTTTCCCTCCCTTCCCCATTTTTTACCTTCGCTTAAAGAAGATCAATTGTATACTTGTAGAAAAGTTTATTTTTTATTGTATTTCGCTGACCTTTAATAAAAAGAAGATAATAACAAATCATATTTCCTATTTTGTATTTAAGTGTCTACCCTAGTGAATATAGACTGCCCCTTCTTTAGCGTGTTACTAGAGTATATTTGCAAATTGATTGGCCATTATTACAAAGCTTGTTACATATCCGCTCATGACTGAAATTATTTCACACCCTTCCCCAAAAAGAAATGAAATGTATAAAAAGGAACAACTAACGCTTCACAGCCTTTTCTTTTCTTCTATTTCTTTTTTGAATCAGTTGTATTGCCTTTACTTCCCCTCTCTCTTTTTTAAAATAAAAAAATGTCCAAGAACGTATTGACTACATCCAACGGAAACCCAGTTGAAAACAATCAGACATCCCAAACTGCTGGCTATTGGGGTCCTGTGTAAGTGATGATGACCATTATCCATGCATATTGTGTACTGATGCCATTCCCTAGTCTTCTTCAGGATTTCCATTTAATTGATAAACTTGGTAAGATTTTGAACCATGCAAATGTGCATCGTTTGTCCCACATTTCTATATTTGGATGTTTATGCTGACAGTTTATTTTAAAAAGCTCACTTTGACAGAGAGCGTATTCCTGAACGTGTCGTTCATGCTAAAGGCGCTGGTGCTCATGGTGTATTTGGTAAGATTGAGTTAATTGAAACCGTTCATCTTCCCCCTAACACTGTCTTTCTGTAGAGGTTACTCATGACATCACCCATCTTACAAAGGCAAAATTCTTGAGCCACATTGGTAAAAAGACACCAGTATTCCTTCGATTCTCAACTGTTGGTGGTGAAAAGGGTAGTGCTGATACTGCTAGAGATCCTCGTGGTTTTGCCGTCAAGTTTTATACTGAAGAGGGTAACTGGGACATGGTTGGTAACAACACGCCCGTTTTCTTCATCCGTGATCCATCCAAATTCCCAGGTACAGAATGAGAAAAAGAAGACCATGCAGCAAAGTTATCTAACTTTATGCTCTCTAGACTTTATTCACACTCAAAAGAGAAATCCTCAAACCAATATAGCTGATCCTGATGCCTTTTGGGATTTCCTTTCTCTTGTCCCAGAGTCCATCCACCAGGTCACTATTCTCTTTTCCAACAGAGGCACACCTGATGGTTATCGTCATCTGAATGGATATTCTTCACACACACTCAAGTTAGTCAACGAAAAAGGTGAATTCAAGTACGTCAAGTGGCACTTTAAGACAGACCAAGGTATCAAAAACTTAAAGGCAAGTAAGGCCGCTGAATTGGCTGGTACCGATCCTGATTACGCAACGCGCGATCTTTTCAACTCTATCGAACGTGGAGAGTATCCTTCATGGTCTGTATACATCCAAGTCATGAATCCTGAAGATGCAAAGAAGTACCGTTTCAACCCATTTGATGTTACCAAAGTCTGGTCACACAAGGTAAGCAAAGCATTCCCCTAGCCTAAATCGATTGCTTATATTCTATACCAGGACTATCCCCTTCACCCTGTTGGTAAATTGACCTTGAACCGCAACCCAGAAAACTACTTTGCCGAAACGGAGCAAGCCGCATTTTCTCCGTCTCACATCGTTCCTGGTATTGATATCACTCCCGATCGTATGCTCCAAGGTCGTCTCTTCTCTTACCCTGATACCCACCGTCACCGTCTTGGACCTAATTATGCTCAAATCCCCATTAATCAACCTCAAAGCCGTGTCGCCAACCATCAGCGTGATGGTCAAATGGCTGGTAAGTTCACGTAGATGCTGTGTAATAAAAACACGAAGCTAACATCACACAGTGCTTGGTAACGGAGGTTCTGCTCCCAACTATGAACCCAACTCCTTTGGCGGCCCTTATCAAACAAACGTTGCTGCCACAACCTTTACTGCCGAGGAGCTCGAAGGCGCCACTGGCCGTCACAGTTATCAATTAACAGACGATGACTTTGTCCAAGCTGGTGACTTGTACCGTCTTATGTCTGCTGAAGAAAAGACAGATCTGATCAATAACATTGCTGGTCATTTGAAGAATGCCAAGAAGCACATTCAAGAACGTCAAATTGCTCACTTTAAGCGTGCTGATCCTGAATACGGACAGCGTGTGGAAGAAGCTATTTTGGCTTTGAGCGCAAAGGCTTAAATATATTTAATAAAATTGTGTGCACATAATAAATAATTTTTATTCTAAAATGTCTATAATTTGCCCTGCTCATAGAATGGATAGTCTATGTATCCTGTAGCATCATGTGTGTAAAATGTAGCTCGGTTATACTTGTTAAGTGGAAGCTGCTTTCTTATTCTGTTTGGGAGATCTGGATTAGCAATAAATGCTCTTCCATACGCAATCAGGTTGCCTGTTTTTTGTGCTACATCCACAGAATGGGAAATGGCGTTTGAGAAACCGCCAGCAGTGATAAAGGGGCCCTTCCATAGTTGACGATAAGGGTCTAACGTGTCAACGATATTGACTTCATCATTGTAGAAGCTTGATCTTGCCTCAATAAAATGGAGATAAGCCAGATTGGGATGCTTTTCCTGAAGACGAGAGGTCACATATCCCCATGTTTCCAACGGGTTGTCATCTTGCATACCCTGAATCTTTCCATCAGGAGAAAATCGAATAGCTGTGCGTTCAGGTCCAATGGCATCCACGATAGCATCAACAACTTCCAAGGTGAATCTCGCCCTATTTTCTGCTGAACCCCCGTATTCGTCTGTACGCCTGTTGGAAGAGGTATTGAGGAACTGATCCAAGAGATATCCATTGGCATTATGAATTTCTACACCATCAAAACCTGCCTCGATTGCGTTCAAAGCGGCCTGCTTGTATGTCTGCACAAGTTCCTTAATTTCATGTATCTCAAGAGGCTTGGGCGTTTCATACGGAGCTCCCGATGGTTTCTTTCCAGGCATGGGCACGTCAGAAGCTGAGACAATAGGTTCTCCGTTGGGGTTTAAACTTGTAGAGCCTGTTCGGCCAATGTGCCAGAGTTGCAAGAAGATAATGCCTCCTTTATCATGAACAGCAGACGTGACCTTCTTCCATCCTTCAATCTGTTCTTTGCTGTAAATACCAGGAGCACGTCGATATCCACCAGCAAGACGGCTGATAAACGTGGCTTCTGTGATTAATAAACCGCCAGGTGTTGCTCTTTGCCTGTAATATTCCACCAAAAGGTCTGTGGGAACGGCTTCAAGAGTTGCTCTGAATCGAGTCAAGGGTGCAAGCACTACTCGGTGCTGAAGATTATAACGACCGATTTTAATGGGCTCAAACAGCTTTGTCATAGTTTCAAGTGGTTTCCCTGAAGAAAAAATAAAAGGGGAAAAAAGTGAGAATAGCAGTTGGACTTCATCTGGATTAAGTACGGGACTGTTATTTGTATTTGTAATGAGAAATAAAGTACGGATGGTGGGTATTGTAGTGAAGAGCTATGTTTATTTAGATCTAAACATCTACAATAACCAATGTTGGCAGGCTAACAAGTAGAATAGATATGCACTCTAACCTAGTTACAAAGAACAGCATCAAATTGAATATTTCTGATGAATTCCTCCAAGACAAAGAAAAAAGAGCGTAATTTAATATTATCAAATCATATATTACACAATCCGGAGTTCCTGTAGTACAAAACTTGGCATATTAATGAAGGTAACAAGGCTATAGTAAATAAAAGAAAGTACGTTTTCTGAATAAAGGGTTCTACATACTAACAAAAGGTCTTTTTATATGAATACAGTTTCAGATGAACAAGTTAAAAATCAAGGTCAATTGTTATTATGCATTAGCTTTATTATTATTGTTATTACTATTAGTATATGTATGGCACTTTATATTACACGCAATTTATACAAACATATAAATTGTTTTTATACAGTTGGCTTGGCTTCGACCTCATACTCAACAACAACTTCTTCTTTTTCTGCACTTCTTTGAATAGCATCTTCCTGCATATCAGTTTTATCGTTACCACCGTGGCAGAAATAGAAGAGAGGAGCACAGACACCCATGGCAATGGCAATACCAGTATACATCCACTTGAGCTTGGGGTCTTCTGCAACAGAAACAAGAGCAAATCCAAGAATTGAACCGAAACAATTGGTAAGTAAGAAAATGGCCATGACAAGTGACTTCATCTTTTCAGGAGCCTTTCTGTAGGCGTATTCAAGGCCAGTGATGGAAGCAAAGATTTCAGAGATACCGATCAAGACATAGGCAGGGATAATCAATCCAGCTGATACATCGTTCTTTCCATTACCACTTGGATGATCATAGTAAGGAGGCTTACTGTAGATATAGGATTGGATACCAGCAGCATAGCCCATAGCACAGGCAGCAAAGAAGAAACCCAAGGTGATACGGATCATAGGGCCAAGATGAAGACCCATACGACGTAAGCCAGGATAGACTATACGGTCCATGATGGGTATGAAAATGACGAGAGTTAAGGGGTTGATGTTTTGCATGATATCGTTAGGAACGGAACCAGTTTGCATAGTGGCTGTCATAGAGACCATGTTGTTGGTCATTTGGGAGTAACATAACCAGTAGATGGGATACCAACAAAAGACAACACAGGCTCTGAATGTACGACGGAGTTCATCAATAAAAATATCATCCCAGGTTGCCTTTGATGCCAAATCAGGGTTGACTTGACGTAAGTTGGATGGCTTGCATCCTTCAAAACCATATTTCCATGAGTATCTGATGACCTTGAAAGTTTCAATAAAGATGGAGCCACGAGGAGGAGTCAGAACGTACTGTTTCTTACCAAAGAAGACGATGAGAATACCAGGAATAAAGACAAGGGTTGGCAGCAAGTAGGCAGCCCAAAAGCCGACCTGTTTTTCAAGGACTACAGTAGTGACTGAGGCAAGAGAACCAAGGTTGATACCCCAGTAGAACATGTTGAATAGCTTTTGGTATGTAGCCTGAGGAGATACAATCACACGAACTTCGTCATCACCTTGATGATTCGCTGCATGGTCACCTTCATCAACGGAGTGGTTTGAAAAAACTTTCTTGCGGATAGTCTTGATGTATGGCTTTGTATTTTTATATTGCTCAGCAACAAGGGGAGAAACGTTGGACTTGATGCCACCAGTGGCAAGACCAATAACGATTAAAGAGACGATAAAACCTGGGAAGGTAGCTCCAGTAGCAATTGCAGAAGGAATGGAGGTCAGAGTAAGGAGAATTAAACCAATAAAGTAAATTATGGCAAAGATGAGGATTGTCTTGTATTTGCCCAAGTATTGGTCAGCGATAATAGCACCTATGACTGGTGTAATGTAACACCAAAACTGGAAAAATGTGGTAAGGCCAGTCGCTGTTTGCTGTCCTCGCCCCATTGCGCCGGGATATTCTGCAGGGTCTGTGGGTAACGTGGAAATGAGTAACGTTCGTGAGAAAGTATATTACTACTTACAGTGACCAGGATCAGGATTTTGGATATAGTTTTGGAATGGGCCGGTTAGACCATAGTAAGTGAATCTTTCACAGAATTCAACAATAATAACCAAGTAAGCTGCTTTAGGTATGCTATCTGATACTTCTCTTAGTACTTTCCAATCGCTTTCAGTTGGTTCAATGTGTTCTTCAGATGCATTTTCGAATGTATTTTCGAATGCATCTTTTTTAACAAAATCTTTTTCTTTAATAGACATCAAAAGTGAAGAAAGAAAAGCGCAATTCTTGTGTTTCTGTTCTGGAGATCTTTTATATTTAATTTTTTTTCTTTATATTCTGTTACCTTGACACCCAGATGTTAGCCAACCAATAATACTTCATTTCAGTTATTATCTTTTTCTTTAAAGAAATACTTGATTTGGTAATTTGTTAAAAAAATTATCTTGTGAAAGCACTCCTAAGACATTGCTGCTTATGTGATAACCAATAACTCCGCCACAAAATGCAATGCTCTGTCAATTGTTATCATGGCAACCGTTGTCACTGCTACTGCTGTCAGTTTTGTAACTTTATTGAATGTTCTAGTTGCGATACTTGTTGATATTGCAACATGTAGATAAATATGGCACTCTTGTCCATACAAAGAAATATGAGGGCGTGTACGACGCTTGTGTTACGCATACTGTATTTTTATTGGAATCCGAATTTTTCAATGGAAGATTAGATTTAGGGAATCGGAAGGTTTAGGACTTTGATTTGTTCGCTTTAGAATAAACTACAGTAAATGACAAGTAGAAATTTAAATATAAACTGTTGTCACTGAAATTTTAGAGTATCATGGACCTGTTTGACTAACGCACATCATAAGTCCATCATAGAAACCCGAGAAGTTCTCACGAGGTTTGTTTTAATGACTGTGAAACGAGACTTTTTTGTAAATTATCACTCTTTTGATGTCAGCTGATTCGTAATATAGCTATCCTTCAAAGAAACACGCAATGTTCTGGCTGTCTATATCTCGTCAAAGAGAAGTGGCCTTACTTTACTTTTTGTGGATCACCTTATAGGCATTATTATAAACACATGAATACCCTTTTCAATGGTTACGAACTATGGTGTATTTGTGTACAACACATACGCTTTTCTACCTTTAACACAAAGCACAAAGCCGTACAACAGTAATGGAAGAAAATGTGCTGAACTAAAAAAATATAAGATTACCCTTATTCTTTATTCAATATCTTTAACTGCCTTATTTTATAATCACAGATTGCATCCCTGATAAAAATGTCAGGGTCCACTAGGGAAAGATTTGTTTTAACCTAGGTTAATACATTGTAATTTGAACGGTGACCTTTGCCATAGATAATCAAGAAAGCGAAGTAAAATAAGTAGTACAATATCAACAGATGATAAGCAGTTCAGAGGCAGAATGACTTATTTTCCAGCTATATTCAGTATAATGACAGATTTCCAATATAGCTCTTATGGAATTGACTGTCTTTCAATCCTCATTTCTGACCAAAGTATATATTTATCAATGTTTGCTATAACATATCATAAAGAAGTTTCAAAAAATGGTACAGCAGATGTTAATAATTCTGACAGTCGTGTTACGCTTGTGAGTATAATGACGAAAATGATGCATCAGGTGCTATTGATATTTCCCAAAGGAAGATTATGTATATTCAAATTTAATATTGAGCATTATAACCCCCCAATGAAAGCATACACCAGCTTAGTCGGTATTATTTGAAGTATACTTGGTTGTGACATTGATTCAGAAGAATTCCGAGTTTGCTTATTGGCATTGAACGTATCCTATGTGGACTAACGCCATGCTTCCAAAAGCGCTGTTGGTCCCAACCTTTATATATAGTATACGCTCAATTAAGAAATGTAGTTATTTCCATTTTCATACCCATAAAACTTTTTCCCATCAATTCACGGGTTATAAGAGCAAAAAGATGCATACAGTAAACAAAAGCAATTTGGCATGGGACTTCTAATAGTATCTGCTTTTGATTTGGTATGTCTCTTGATTTGCCATGTTGACGCATGCAAACTGTCTTTAACTTTGCAAAATACGCAAATATACTCTTATAACGATCAAGATTAATCTTTACATAATAAATATCCTTCGTAAACGTTGATATGGTAATGATTTTGTAAGACACAAGGCAAAGATAAATGAAGTACTAGCTATTAATCTTTATTCTGAGATAAATACAGAAAGGGATATACAAATAACTTAATGATATACCATTTCTAGTTGTTATCAAACTGATGGTAAGCCACTAAGAGTGGATCATCGTTAGTGAAGATTTAATTGACTACCAGTTTTTAATTCGTCTCCGACACTGTTTTTGTTGTTCATTTCATGATCTGGATTATCATACTGCTTTTTCATTGAGAAGGATTATCTTTTAAAGAAGTATACCCTTATGAGTCTTCATCAATGGATTTTTTGGTGAAAATGCCCAAGCGCATCAAATCAATGTTCGTCAAACGATGGTTTTTGATAACGCAATCAGATATTACTTCATCAAATCCAGCGCGGTATGTCACATAATTGCCAACCATGAATTTTCTTTGCATGACACCAAATTACTTTTTGGAATTACTGTATGTAATGCAGGACTAGGGCTGGTAAGGGAATTCGACATAAATACTTTTCAAATATGAGAACTCTTTTTTATTGTTATTTTTTTTTTGAGAATAAAGCGTGAATAGAAAGCCTATATCAACATCTCCTGTCGTCTTTTCAGCAACATTGATAATTTATGCTCGAATTAGACAGGCGTGTATAATTTTATTACAAGTGCATGTTAAAAGAACAATACGTCTCGTACTGAACTTCGATTGTGTTAAAATACAGGACTTCGGGGATTCAACTTTCTCAAAGCGACATAAAGCAGAGAGAACGTACTTTTTTGCCTTTCACTTTACAGCAATGGGTCAATCGCATACTAAACCAGAAATTAAAACAAGTCAAACGTTTCGACCCAACAAATACCTTACAAAAGTTGAACTTGTTTCAATAAAGTGCGTATTCAATAGTTTAAAATCTGACTTTCCTGATCATTTCGAATGCATCGAACCCAAAAACTTTTTGGTACATACATCGTGATAGGGTCAACTTCTTTTACTAAAAAACAAAAAACAAAAAAAAAAAAAAACAGGCGCGACTTGGTTTGCCTTCAGAAGTTGAACCAGCTGGCGTACTCTTATTCAAAGCATTTTCATACCTAGGCTCATACCCCGCTTGTACAGCAGCCGGTCCGGTTCCACTCTCTCTTGATGCATTTTTGACAGCTATTGTGGTCTTTATAGGCCGATTAGGTCATGAACTATCCGAGACACTCTTTTTCCAAGCATTGTCTATTCTGCCGGATCCAGAGGAGAAGAAAGAAACTCCGGTAACATTGGAACCTCCAAAGAAGCATGGACATTCAAAAGGCTTGTCACTGGAAGATTTGGGTGTGGACTTTACTGATCTTGACTTGGATACCCAAAAAAAGGAAAAAGATGACGGACCTGAGGTTTTATGCAGAGACTTGGTTGAGCTGTTTGTGTTACTCTTATGGTTGGGAAGCAACGAAGATCATGCTGAGAATCGAAGGATAGCAACTGATATTGTGGATAGCCTTGAAAAAACAAAAGACAATACATGTGTTTCATATAGAGTATTCTCTGAATGGAAATCAAATTTCTCGCCACATCTATTTAAGCCAATACAGTCATTTATTATGCAGTCATTTACCTATATTGAAAGACCCTCGGAAAGGATATCACAGGAAGATGCAATTCCAGCACCAGATCAAACGGACTTACTGAGCCATATGCACTGTACTTTGCTCTCTTGGTCATTACCCGAAAAGGCCTTGAACGTCAAAAAATGGACAAGACTCTACTCTGCGCAACAAGATGGATTCTCTATGAATCGATTTGAAAGCCATGTGTTCAAGTACCCAGGACCAACCCTGATGATGTTGAAGATTGAGGCACAGCCACCAAAGCGATATTCAAGTTTGAGTATTGCAACAGAGACTAATGAAAAGCGAAACATGCTTGTGGGAGTATATGTGCCGCAAGCATGGAAGAATTCCAAGTATTTTTGGGGAACAAACGAATGTTTCTTATTTGAACTTGAGCCGAATTTCGATATCTTTCGATCTAACGAAAGAACAGTGAATGACCACTATATATACTATCATCACGACACAGGGATTGGGTTCGGTGCAAGAGCAGAGAAAGGATTTGATTTTACCTTATCATTAGAGAATACCTTACAAGGAGGCGTCTATGAAAATGAAGCATACCCAAGCTCCCCAGTTTGGATGAGCTTTAAAAGAAGAAAGCAAGATTTCAAGTACATTTTTGAGACGGTAGATGTTGAAGTATTTGGGCTAGGAACAGAAAAAGATAAAGAAAAGCAATTAAAAGAATGGGAGTTTGAAAGGAAAGAAGCTCAGCGAAGGTCAGGATTGAATATTAGATTATCAGATGGAGAACTGGACAAAGAGCTCTTAAAGATGGCCGGCATTATTGACGAAGGCAAACGACAAGATCGATAATTCTAGCTTTTATTAACACTATTGTTACTATTAAAATAGCAAACCGGCTTTATTTGTAGTTGTTGTAGCTGTTCCTGTAATAAAATATCTAGTTCGTCTTTTGCTAAAGGAGAGGTGTTCTGATTGACAAATAAAGGGGTTGACAAAGAAGGAGAAGAGCATGTAGAATGCATTGGAATCAAACTAAAGTAGTCTTCTTCTAGTGGTGAATTTGGCGTTCTGATACGACCGATCGTCAGTTGCCTTGTTAGTTCATTCAATTGCTGATCGATCTTTGGATCGATGTGCTGAATGTGCTTCATGACAAGCCTAATGTTTTCTATGCAGTCAAAGATGTTGGCAATAATATAAACCTGTAAACAGAGTAGCAGGCCAAACACAGCCATGCGTTTACTCTGTATCGCACTTATAAATTGACTATGGGTTACCCACTTGTATATCATTCGTTGGAGACGATAAGCTGTTTCTATGGTGATTCCCCTCTTTACTTGATGTTGTTGATGAAGCAACAATAGTAGATAGAGCATGTCATAGATTATAGCAGTGTATAAAGGAAGGATGTCGATCACTTGACCATTTTCGCATACAAGAGCGCTTTGCACTGATGGGTTCAAGGAATCATACCAGTGTTGCCTTATAGACATAAATTGGTGAATATCTATATCAGATGCACCGGTGATGATTGATTGGATGGTATGAGAGTATAGCACAGAGAGATTTAATACTTGTGAAAACTTGTTCCAAAATGCATCTTCGTTGTGCTCCTCTTTGAACGGTTGAGGCAAATGAGTCGGCAGGTCGATTTCTGAATATAGTTTGTTGAAACTAGGATCTGACAGGTTTGATAGGCCAACAGAAGCAAACAATATCCATCTTGCTCTATTGATCATTTCTTGCTGTTGAAACATCAAGGATGAATTTAGTTGCTTCAAGATGACATTGGCAAGTTCAAGATATCGGACGTCAGGTGTTATAAATGATATTTCTGTATACTTGTATAGTAATAGTAATGTCTGCACTGTATCTAGTCTTATAGAAAGTAATTCTGGAGATGTTATGTTGATATGATCTTTTGCCAATTGATAGAATGCCATGCTATAATCGTTGTTGTGGTAGATTGATGAGAGTGACATGATAGCATAGCGTAATGAATGAGATAGTAAATATTTGTCTTTAGAATGAATGTCTAGTATGCATTGCTTGAATAGTAATGGATATGCAGGATGTACAAATGCAAAATAAATATGAAATAGAGTATCTTCTAATTCCTTAGTAGGTTCTGCCGTCATAGCTACCGTTGTGTTATTAGTGATGATCAAATGTTGCTGTGGTAACAATTCATAGCCAGGTTGACCATTCTTGACGGATAATGAAGAATATTTTGATTGAAATTCTTGATAATTCATCGGAATCGATATAGTAGGAGTTAGTAGAACGACATCTTCAGTCTGAGGAGAGGTTCCCTTCACCGTGCTGACAGGAGAGAATACACAGACAATTTGGTGTTTTCTACATTTTGAGCAAGTGCCTGAACCAGGAATGCCTATGTCACATCTATACTTACAATAATAGAGAAGGATGATTCATAAAGATAGTATTTTTATATATATAAAGAAAAGTTTTATTAAAAAAGTGTTAAATTTAAGGTCTCTCAAAGTATAAATTATTATGAAAAAGAAAATGTTACTTTGATTTACGTCTTCTACAGAAATCGCAGGCACGAGATACCTTCAATTTCTTATATCTACTTGGATCATTCATATCTACAAAATGAAACTCTACAGGCTTCTTTTTGCGCTGTAAGCTCATATTGTAAAAAGGCAAAAGGGGAAAGAAAAGAAGAGGAAAAAAAGTCTAGATTATCTTTATATTTTTCCTTTTTTGTTTCAACAGCCGCTTATTGTCACAGGTACATTGGTGCCTATTTGATCGCCACTAAAAGAATGGGAATATGTTTAAAATTTTACTGACAACATTACTGAAAGTAATAAGCTTTTATAAACTATAAATGCTTTGTCTCTTCCATCTTTCGTTCCTTCTCTTTCTATTTTTCTTATTTAAATAATGAAGTTATCGTTTATTGCTGCAGCACTTGCTTCCGCTATTGCGTTATGTGAAGGTTCCACCAAAATGGTGATTGGGTAAATCATGAGCTTTTATTATTATTATTGTTATTAAACATATTTCAAAGCTACTTTCCCAATTGGTTATACGCCAATTATCCAGTTGAAAATATTCCATATAATAAATATACACATATCAACTATGGTAAACGCACTTGCTATTGTACTCATCATTTGGCTAACATGAACTTCTAGCTTTCGCTATATTAAACAATCCCGACAATCTTCCTTCTTTTTCCGATGATTGGGCGGTCGAGAGTGGGTTACCCAAGATTGTCCAATTGGCACACAAGAACAAGACAAAAGTGCTCTTGTCTATTGGTGGCTGGACTGGTTCTAAGCGATTTAGCCCCATGGTTGCCACGGCTGAATCCCGCAAGAAATTTATTGACTGGAATATTGAATTTATTGAAAAATACAATACAGATGGTGTCGATATAGGTAATCATAGATACTATCTAAAAGAAGGGGCCTAACATTCGTTTCTAGATTGGGAATATCCTGGTCGACAGGCTGCTGGTTGTAATGAATTTGCAGATAATGATGCTGACAACTTTTTGTTGTTGTTGAAAGAATTACGTTCTGCTCTGGATGCTAAATTTCCCAACGATCATAAAGAAGTATCTATGGCTGTTCATGTACAACCTTTCATCAAATCGGGTGTACCAATGAGTGACCTGAAAGCCTATGTTCCTTATTTTGACCATGTCAACCTGATGACTTATGGTATGATCTAACGAGTTTTACTTTTCATTATCTCATATGTATATGTATAGACATCAACGGTGCTTGGGCTCCTGTCACTGGCCCTAACGCTCCTTTCCGCTATGAACCTGGCAAAGGCTCACCTTTCTCATTTGTAGATAGTATCAAACAATGGAAGGCTGCTGGTGTCCCAAGCGAAAAGATCACGGCTGGATTACCTTTCTATGGCCGTGCTATAAAAGCCAACGTAAACATGCATGCTACTCAGCCTCTTAATCAGTATCAGCCTGCTCAAGTAGGTGCTCCAAAAGGTGACTCAGACGATGCTTATTGGGATGATCCTTATTGTAATGTGGAACCTGGTGGACTCTCAGGTAACAAATGAAAGGGGAGAATTATTCCCAAAACTTGTTAAACTATCCCATTTGTTTAGGTATCTGGAAATGGACAAATCTCAGAAAGGAAGGTTTGATCAAGGATGATTTTGTCTCTACAGGCGCTGGTTGGACTCGTCACTGGGATGATGTTTCACAAACGCCTTGGCTGTTCAATCCTTCCTCTCAGATATACATCACCTATGACGATCCTCAATCATTAAGTATCAAGGTACAACATGCCATGTGTGAAGATTTGGCTGGTGTCATGGTATGGGATATTCATCAAGATAATGGAGAACTTTTGGATGTTGTCAATAAGGTCCATGAGCCTGTCGATCGAGCTACATGCCAGTCGCATTTAACTGCTCCCAAATCAGGAAACCCCCTTTTTACTCCTGCCGCATCATCTGCTTCTACACCTTCTCCTACTTCTGTAGCAGCCGCCAGTCCTGAACAATCTGAAGACGAATATGGCGATCTTGATAATTGGACTGTTGAAACTAACCCTGAGATTGCCACTCCAGTTGCAACCGCTAGTATTTCTACAAAGGCTACACCAGCCCAAGAGACCTTGACCATTCAAACTATAGATTCTCCATCGATGACAGCAGTTTCAACTGCTCCATCGCAAGCAGTACCTACATCACTTGGCTCTTTGAGCGGTGGACAAAGTTGTTCAGTTCCCGGTCAACAAAAGTGTGTTCATTCTGGCCATTCTCCTACATGGGTAACCTGTAACTTTGGTCAATGGCTTGAACGTGAATGTTCTGCTGGACTCGTTTGTGTTGATGATCAAGGTAACTTTTAATTACTTTCCCTTGAACAACCTATTTATATTCTTCCTAGGTGCTCTTTACTGTGATTTCCCTTCCAACAAGCCACTTCATCATGTTGCAAAAGCTGATACTATCAATAACAATGTCGTTAGCAGTAAAGTAGTTAGTAAGGTTTCCAGCAAGCCAGTCAGTATCAGTTCTGCTGCACGAACAACAGTTTTAAAGTCACCATCATCTGCTTCTGTATTGGCATCCACTTCTGCATCAGCAAGGCCATCAACAAGACCGATGCCAAAGGGAACTAGGAAGAAGGGGCCCTTTGTAAAGAATAACCACAAGTACTCATTAGCTGTGGAAAGACCCAATGATGAAGCAGCTCATGCTTAAAGACTCCTATACAAATATATACACTCTGCCTTTATTTTCTTTTTAATAAGTTATTACATAGTTGAATAAAAAAAAATAAGTATTATTCATAGTCGTTTGTATTATCTGGTATGGGCCATTGTATGTCATCCAATGTGTTGGGTGCCATTAAATACTTCATAAATAATGGACCTATACGGTACTCACTCTAATTGAAAGCATAATCAGTTATTCATGTCCTTACACACAAGTTATTTCAAAAAATGGTACCTCAAAATAACTTTCAATCTGTTTTGCTTTTGATCTTCGTAGAGGAGCTTCACAACAAATAGCTATATCTGCTGCGCATAAGCATCCAGGATCCAGTCCTGATAGTTTCATGTCTATTAAAGCTATACGAACAGTTGTATTGAAGTTTTTGCATTCTTGATCAATCGTGTCAAAGTTGCATATATCTGCAAACTTTATCTATACAAATGCATTATTAGTACCCCTCAACATATCTTGTGCATTTTTTCTAACCTCTTTTGAATTGAAGTACTCCTTAAACTCAGATAGCCCTTCATTATGGTAAAGAACGATTGCTATCTTGCTTTCTTTAAAGCTCTGATAAATATATTCAAAGTAACTTTTTATAAACTTCTTTTTCGCTTGCCATGTCTTTTCATACTATTCTAATCGTTAATTTTTGATATTTCTGTATATATAAAAAGACTAACCATGTCCATATAAATACGTGTTTGTTCCATAATTGAAAGCGCGGTGTCTATGTCTGTATTCATTTTTTCTTCTCGCTTAATGTGTGCAGTAATGGTTTCATAAATAGTCCTTGGTAGTTGTGATGCTATATCAATCATCTTTGGACTATGCCAGATTATCTTTTCCAATATATAATCCAGTTCTTCAGTGTTTCTTCTACCATCATATGTCCAACCAAAGATGTACTGTTTGGGGTCGCAGTAGCGCTTGGCAAACTTATCAAAGGTACTGACCAATTGTGGAGCAACCGCTTGTATACCAGTAAACAGTTCTGCAGGTAAGCAGTGACTGGCAGTATCTGATAGCATGATCAGTCGAGGATGATTCCCCAAGAAAGTAACAAAAGCTTTAGTGTGGACATTCTAGTAAGTGCAGCAGTTAGACTACTTCTGTCCTTTCTGTCCGTATGAAGTACCAACTATTTACTCCTCTGGCCTTCACAAATTGAGCTCCATCACAAATAACCATTTTAAATCTAACATTTTTAAGTAAATTTCGTCGTCGAGTAGCAACTTCGTGATTCACTATATAGAATTGAACCGGTTTGCTATTCTTATATATTACTTCTTCTTCCTCTTCCTCTTCTTCTTCTTCTTCTTCTTCATTTACAACGTATTCTTCATCGTTCTCAACACTTTGGCTGTTGATCTGTCTTTGCTTTTTAGTTCTCCTTATAGTTGTCTGCTTTTTTCTTTTGACCACAGTAGATGGATTAAATGTATTTGCTTTTACTTCCTGAAGATGTTGTACCTCATCATCATCCAAATCAAAGAATTGTTGTATGGCATGTTTCCAAGTTAAACATAGTACTTCCGGACAAACGACCAAAATAGGCCATTCATTTCTGTAGACAGCAGCGATGGCTAAGGCTTCATCTACTTTGCCTACTCCCTTTTCGTTGGCTATCAACAGTCTACCTTTTCTTTCGATCGCACGTTTCACACCCTCTCTTTGAAACTCTTTTAATTGAGAATAAATATCTGATTCAACAAATCTACTCCAACGATCCATCACGTCCATATCTATCATATCATCATCACCAAATGGCTCTGTCTCTTCCCTATATATATCTTTAGTTTGAATAGGGTTTACAAGGAGCGTATGTATGATAGGTTGTGGGATAGGTTCAACTTCAATCTGAAGGTTTGGCGTGTTGACAGGTAAAGCCTTTATAGCCTTTTTATATGCATACAAAGTAGCAGGTATGACCCACTTGGACAACTGCTCATTCCATGAAATATGATCGATATTTTTGATTACAGGCAAAATTGTGGGGTTTTCAGAATATTCAACAGTAATGTATGAATCAGACACAAGACTGAATACGACCTTTGTCTTGGAGCGATTTAAAGGGCTAAAGTCGCTTTCTACATTATTCACAGTACTTAAAGCAGCAGGCGTATATCCTTTTCCCAAATCCCAGCGTTTCCCTGATAAGGTGTTGCCAGAGCTATATGCTTCAACTGGGTGCCGAATGAACTGGTGTGGTGATTCGTCCCAGCAAAAGAATCGACAAGCATTGAATGCACACTATCAAACAAAATGTAGGTTAGCTTAAGCATGAGATGTTGTAAATGAACTAACTCTCCAATACCAGCGTCCTTGATTAGGACCTGGTGCCCTTGCTTCCAAAATGATTGCCTCTTGACCACATCTACAGGTTTGTGGCATGATTCGTCCAAAAATAGAAAACGGAAAGAAAAAGCAGCAGTCTTTGAAAAGAAAGAAAAAAAAAATATATTTACTCAAAATGCAATTGTTTACTGTTTATATGTCAAATGAGAGAAGGAAGAAAGTAGATAAAGAGTAAAGAAATACAACCTGTCCCTAAACAGCTTTATAAAAGGATGAGTGTGTGTATACAAAGAACACGCATATAGATCAAAAATTGACTATTATAAAATATGAAATTATAGAATTCATCTTCAATCTTATGTTAATAGAAGGTTGATCAGTTTGACGAATAGTATGTAACAATGTGTATTAGATCCAGTCCTATTTAGTTACGCGTAGTATTAAATCCAGTTTGATCTCTTTTGACCACTTTTTCAAATTGTCGATATATAAAGTCACAAGTATCTTTTTTTATTTCTTCCTTGCTTTTTATACTTTCTATTCAGCATGAATGATCTACCGTTTGCTTACTTAAGTAAGTATTACATAAACCAGCTTTATTTATGTTTACATTTTATTAATATAGGTGCTTCTGATGTATGTGTTATTGTTCATAACCTGCATCTAAGCATAAAAAGAGAAGACCTTTGGGATTTATTTGAAGAATATGGCGTAGTGAAGCAAATACATATACATAAAAATAATACAGCAGTCAAGGCCGTTGTCATCTTCTCGTAAACAATATAATCTTTTTCATTTGTGGCACAATTTATCAATTTATCAATATAGGTCAACAGTTAGACCAAATGAGTTGATATCCAGGCCATTGTTTGTCAGAAACCATCAACTGAACCTAAGCCAGTACCCGCTGCATGATTACATAACATGGAGATGTGAACCATTTATAGGAGAGAAGCTCTCTTTAGGTGGATTATCAACATCTTCCATCTTTCAAGAAGAATGGTCTACGCTCTCAAAAATTCAGTTTCACGTCAACATACTTGAGCAGTATGTTGAGATCTTTTTTTATTACCTTCATCGTCAATATCGCCTTCGCATTCGATATGAAGAAGCACTGAAGGATGTTGTCATTAAACGATCCAATGGTTCAACAACAGTTATTATTGCTGCCAAATATCCAGCCTACTTTTGGAGACTAAAAAATGCTCAAGAAGAAAAGAACTTTTTTGATTTTAGCTGCTGGGAAAGAATAACAGAGATACCGCTTAATACAGAAAAGCATCCAAAAAATAAAGATCCAATAAAAGTATACACGAACTCTTCAACCTCAGTTCGCTTAAATAGCTGGTCTGTATATTTGATTGAGTTTACTCTTGATGATGATGCACACAAGGCACTCAGTTTGAGACTAGAATCAGCAACGAAACAAAAAGTATTGCATACAACAATGATTCAAGTGATGAAAGCGCGCGAACCAAAGATCGACTGTGAAAAACGTATGTCAAGCTTACCATTCGAGGTTCAATACATGTTGCAGCATACACTCTGCTTGAAGATATTGCGAGAGTACAATATTGAAGAAGACTTTTTTGAAGCAGTCGAAACCTTGGAGCCACATGTTGCCTGTAGACTGCTCGCTTTAATCTCTGCTGGACAACAGCGTCATTATAATCCAGGTGCTATCATCTATAACGTGTTCAAGAAGAATCCACATATCACTAATCTACCAGAGGCAATACCCGAGGACCACACTTACCTTAGAAAAGTGATCATTACTCCCACATCCATCTATCCACTTCAACCTGTTCTTCAAAAGATGAATCACCTGCAGTATCAGTTTAAAGAATATGCCGACCGGTTCTTGCTCGTTGAGTTTACAGATGAGGAACTCAATTCGATCGTACCTTCACCCTATCCATTGCAAAATGATCTCATCTATAATCGCATTTTTAAGGTGCTCAAATCGGGCCTTTTGCTCGCTGGCCGACAATATGAATTCTTGTGTACCTCTACTGACGACTTGCGTAATCACAGCTGTTGGTTTTTCGCCCCTACAGATGATTTAAACAGGGATAAAATCATTTATTGGATGGGTGATTTTGACGAGATCAAGTCAGTACCCAGATACATAGCGAGCGTTGGCCAGGTACGAATGGATAGAAACCAGGAATGTACTTGTGAAATAACATGATATATCTTAGGTTATGGCACAAAGATTGACTAGTCTCGAAATCACCAAAGACGAGATAGAAGAAATCGATAACTATGAGCAGAACGGATTTATTTTTGCCAAAGAGTGTGGGAAAGTGTCTTCTGCAGTGGCACGCGATATTAAAGGAACATTAGAACTAAAGTATACACCAAGTGTTATCAAGTTCAATCTTGCAGGTGGTAAAGGTCTTCTCATGCTATCCAGCTTTTTACCAAAGCGCAAGGTTCAGCTTCGATCAGGCCAAATCCATTTCAACACAGATCGACTTACGTTGGAAGTCATCAAGATATCCAAAAGGAAGCGAGCATACCTTAACAAACAGTCTATATTACTCTTGTCAAGCATGGGCATTTATCCTGGTGTATTTCAAAACTTGATAGATGATATGATTAACTGCTACCTGATGGGTGCGACCAGCAAGGATAATCTACTGAATGACTTGATGGATGAATATTATTCCAGTTATTTCACAAATTCTTTCAAGCGTCTTGTCTTTTCTGGTTTCCTAGAGCGTCAAGATCCATTTATCATGAATTTGATTATATCATTTCAGAACAAAGTCTTGAAACAACTGAAGGATGAATACAAGCTCTATATCAGGAATGGTGCTAGAGCATTTGCTATTATGGATGAAACAGGTAGTTTGGAACAAGGTGAAGTCTTCTTCCAAACTTCCACGTCAGCTGGCATCAATACTGTCTGTGAAATAATCGAAGGGCCCTGTGTCATCTTTAGAGACTCTTCTCTAAGTCCGGGTAATGTCGTTCTCGCCACTGCAGTTAATAAGCCAAAGCTAAAAAACCACACAAACGTGCTTATTTACTCGGCATATGAGCTGATGGATCTACCAGGCAAGTGCTCCAATGATGATGTTGATGAAGCTAACTTTACGTAAGAAAGAGTAAAATATTTATAAATTAATATACTGATATATTTATTCTATAATAGGATTATATGGGATCAAAGACTGGTGCCCTTGAAAACAGGCCATAGTCCGATTTACCCTACTGATGATAACCCACCAGAACTCGGTCGTGATATTTTGGCCAGTGATGCTATCAAATTCGTTGTAAATTACATATCTGCGGATCGAAGAGAACTGCTAAAAGACGCATATACAGCCTTTGCCGATCGATGCAGAGCAAATATTTATGATGGATTTACATTACATTTAGGACAGCAGTTAGCAATAGCAATAGGTAACTTGATTTTTTGATTTCTTTCCTTTGGACTCATGGGCTATTATTTGATAGATTTTGTAAAAACTGGTATAAGGCCATTACTAAACGAAGAGGTATATGAATACCCAATTCCTGATTTCATGAAGGGGGATCCATTCAAGACATACCCATCCATCAAACCTCTTGGCTTTATTCACAGAACACTGCAATCAGTTGAAAGTCGTCCATATTTGTTAAATAGATGCGATTATGACCCTAGATTATATCTTGATGGTATGCATCAATATGTTTTAGAAGCAAGAACGACAAAAGTAAAATATGACAGTGATCTACGTTTATTGATGGGACAATACGGAATTCAATCTGAAATTGAGTTTGTATCTGGGTGTATTGATCGTTGGCCAAAGTATATGTCACATAATGATAGAAAGGATATCACTCGCAAGGTCAAGGAAGCATACACACGATTGAAAAAAGCGTGGAGACACAACTTTGAGCTAGAGTTTTATCAACAAGATGGTATATCCAAGGATAGACTAGATGAAAAAATGGAATTAAAAGCAGCTGCTTGGTATTACGTAACTTATCATCCAGCAGAGAATGCAAATTCTTCCAAGCAGATAGGTTTATATAATAGATTCTTCAGTTTTCCTTGGGTTGTTGAAGATTACATTATCAACATCGCCTTTAAAAATTCAGACAGACCTGTTCTCTCTGCTTATCGTGAACCAATTGATGAATCACTTATCATATCCGAGTCTAGCAGTAAAGCAGCTTTTATACTTGAAGAAACAGACTCAGAAGACGAGTTTGATGTTGATGAAGATGATGAGGATTTATCAGACTTGCAAAATCAAACAGAATCTATTCATTTATAAATAAATATTTTTACTTTATAATTTGTGCCCAATAAAATGCTTGGTTACATTGCACTTCTTGGCTTTGTTTTTCAACGCGGGGCTTCAACAAAGACCATCGGGCTTAAATTTCTTTTTCTCTTTTCTGTAATTTGGGCAGCTTTGTTGTTAGATATTAGAGAAGCCTTACAAGAATGACTAGAAAACTATCATTCATATTATTATGCTTGGCTTGTCTGTTTTCATTAGCAACAGCAGTAGAAGTTTATGTGGTTAGTTAACATATATATATATATACACTTAAACATTCAATAGACGCATACTAATATAGAAAATAGACTAGCGATGAGTATTCACCTACTTCTTGCTCTGGAGTATGGAGTAAGGAATCGATTCCTGGAGGCACACAGCCATATATTAAAGGTACAGTAAATTAAATTATCAACGAGAACAGTGTCTTACACTATTGTTAATCTAGTCTCCATCGGGCCTAAATCTCAAGGCACGGTTTCTTTACTTGTTTATGAGTGGAAAGATTTTGATAAACTAGGAGCATATGACGATGAAGTTGGCGAAGTAAGTTTATATTGAACAGACGAGAAAATAGAGGTTAACAATGAACCATAGACAGCCTATGTATGTAACAGACAGGCTGTTTCACGTAAGTTATGCAAGTCTTCACAGCTTGGACAATTTATTATGTCAATTCCATCAGACCAAAAGAACACAACTAGTATATATACTGAAACATTGGAATTGAAGGGAAATCAAACGGAAGCAGCATTATATAAGGTGGATAAAACGGGTTATTACTGTGTGGCTCTTGCCGCTGTCAATCAAACAAACAGCTTTGTCGAAGCCTGGGTTGAGTGGAGGTTCCCATATGGCGAACTACCTGCGACTGACTATCCAAAGCTTTTGGTAAATCAAAAGACGCGTTTGTGTTTTCAGGAGCTTAATCATGTCTGTATATAGCTTTATGGTGTTTTTGCGTTTGTTTATTTGGCAGTTGGTATCTTCTGGTTCGTCCAAAGCTTCCGTTATTGGAGAGACATATTGCCCGTTCAACACTTTTTGTCTGCAGCTATTTTTTACCTCGTTGTAGAAATGGCGTTTAACTTTGGTTACTGGGAGGCCTATAATCAAACTGGAAAAGCTTGTAAGTGATATAGAAAATAGGAAGATATGGATGTTGATATTTGAATGTTAGCGTATGGCTTACTTGCTCTTGTTGCACTACTCAATGCTGGAAGAACCAGGTATGCGCATATATTATATATATAATTATTTGAATAGCCGCATGTTTTGCTTACCATCTTGCCTTAGTATGTCTTTCTTCATGTTGCTGATTGTATGTATGGGTTATAGCGTTGTCAAGTAAGTACATTTGGATATAAAGTGGGGCTATATACAGCCAAGAAGAGGGGACACTTGTATGATTAACATCATCATCATAGACCAAGCTTAGGTTCAACTATGAGATACTGCATTATCCTTGCTTGTACACATTTCGCATGTGGTGTGGTTTACACATTGGGTACCATGTTACTATCTCCCGAAACAGCTGGTTATTTGATCCTACTTGTTATATTCCCTCTGTCGATAACAATGACAATCTTTTACGTTTGGACACTCAATTCGATCACCGGCACCATTCGTGACTTGGAAATCCGTAAGCAGCATGTTAAGGTACTGATGTACAAGCGCCTTTACCGGCTTTTGGTCTTTTCTGTGTTTGCTGTAGTTGTGATCTTCATTCTCAACATGTTTGCTTATTCTACCAATGTGGATTTTGAATGGGCAGCAAAGAGCTGGAAGTATCGATGGTTCATGCTCGACGGCTTGCTCAACATTCTGTATTTTGTTGTTTTCTTTGTCATCGTTGTCTTATGGCGACCCACAAGTAACAATGCCAGATACGGCCTGATGCAGATCAGTCAAGACGAAGAGGAAGCTCTTGACTTGGAAGAACGATTACGTAGAGCAGAAGAAGAAGGCTATGGAAACTCGACTGGCCATGCACGCGGAGAGCGTCACATGGTTGATGAGTCTGCTGTTTTTGAACTAGGAGAAGAGTTGACTGATGAAGAAGAAGATAACCACCCGATCCACAAAGTAGAGCTCTCTGATATCAATAAAAATAACCGATACAATAATAACAGAGGAGGAAAGGGAGCAGACCAAAGCGCTCTACTGCATGTTGATCAAGATGATGATGATGATGACGATCAGTAAGAATAACTATAAATTGTGTATATTGATATCTAATTCTTTATTGATTTAGTCTGGATGACAGTGAGCATGCAAGGCTTACAGGTAATGCTCGAAAGCCTAGTTAAAATGCTTGGTGCAAATAAAGATATATGCATGGACATTAACTGTTGTAAAATAAAATCCTTTTTCTTATTATTTTCTATCAAAATGATAATCATTCATGCATTCAAAACAGCCTGTGCGCAATTTATATAGAAAGACGCACAATCATCGTGTCAAATCGTTCATTACGTCTAAATGAGATTATAAGGAAAAGAACTGGGTCTTTTTAATGTTTTTTTTTTTTTTTTTTGCTGTAACAGAGATTCTCGTATTCGATTTAACGACTGTACTAGTCTATTGATAATGTATCACTTTCTGTTTGTTTTTTCTTCAATTTGACGTTGACATATTGTCTAGTTTCATTATGCATTTCTCTCTTTCTTTAACGTTTACATGCAAACAGACTTTCCTTGCTGAAAGCTGCCCTAAAAAGACTTTATAAAAAAGACATGATTTAATCCATGATATTATTTATCAATAGTCGTAAGATTGTAATTTATTTGGTTATTATTTAAAGGGTTTTAAGAATGCAACGTCCTGTAATCTTATGGCGACATAAATGACTATGATAAAAAGAAAGATTAGAAACACCAAAGACAATAAGAAAGCTAAACTTACCACTTCTTGATCATAGCGGCGCAGCTAACACCGATTTCTTGATGCTTGCAAGGAAGCAAGCGAACATTAGCTGGTTCTGCATAGCAAATAGTGCAAAGATTATCATCATCTCCATCATTCGATTGGGGTGATTGAATATCATCAAAATTGTCATCATCTACGTTTGAAGTGTCACTGACAGGAGGAGTTTGATGACTAGGAACAACATCGATAATAGAAGGAGGACGTAATATAGGGCCACCTGTAGGACAATAGGCATTACTGAATCTGGTCTTGCCTCTTTTATACACCCAGTACTTGACCTTCTTTCTATAGGCTGGATCCAGTACACCAGCTTGGCTAATGCCCCAGTAAGGATAATTAACATGAGGTTTATAAATCCAAGGCTCATCACCGAAATTTACACGTACTTGTTGGTGTCCATGGACGCTAATAGCAGGGAAGAGGCCGAATCCATTGGGGCCAAAGTAATGTTCGTTGATTCCTGGGATGCATCTAAACTCGACAGTCATTTGCATCAACTTGCCATTGACGTAATAAGTACAACGGCCGTTGTCAAGATCCAAAAGAGAACCGACCACATCACCAATAGCACACCTAGTATCCAGTATGCTAACAGGATAAAGACATTTACCAGCTACCCAGACGGCGGAACGGAATGTATCAAAAGCGAAACTGTTCTATTAGAATAAAGTCAATCAATACTCAAACATGAACGAAAATGATATAGCTTACAATGTCATCGCCTACTGCATGGCCTTCGTCCGGAGAAAATTTGCTATTATGGGAAGCCCATCCGATTTGGATGATTCCATTAGTAAGTATGACCACTTCATAGTACCATTTGCCTTTTCTAACGCATGAAGTTCCCCGGACAGATTCAAAATGATTCAGATCGTTACGCAACTAATTGAGTGTCAGAACTATGAATCATTATAAAAATTGTTTCTATATTACCATTAAACCATTATCAGTCATCTTTAAGCCAGAAGTGGCGTCATAAGGGTTCATGATCATTCGTAAACGACTGAGGTCCCAAGAATGGATTACCTGTAAAATAAAATTAGTATATACGTATATATACATATATATTTTTTCATGCAGCCATTTACCACTTGAGGGTCAGCAAAAGTATGATCTACTGCCCATTGGCAACAGGACTTGAGTTGAATGTACTTTGCCCATTCTTCTCTCAAAGGACCAGCGAGAGGAACATCCAACTGAGTTGGAGTTTGATTTTTTCCAGTATTGAGCAAATGGATACGTTGAAGGACATCATTACATTCAGCAATAATTGCCAGCAATAATTCATGAATGTTCAGATCATGATGATAGATGCGATCCTTGCAGTAAGCTATAAGCAATGAGTATTATAAATATTACTCATGCTTCATGAATTCAGAATTATTTACCTGTTAATGCAAACCTTTCGAGAGCTACCAAGCAAAACAAACGAACCAAGACATCTTCTTGAGGATTAGCCAATGATTTGATCAAAATGTCGCCAACCTCTTCTGTCCAGATATGACAAGCCATTTCACCAGCATACTTTTTGGCAAGCAAAGCCCATACAATGGCAGCATTTTGTCTTGTCTTGACAGCCATAGGATCCACAATAGGACGCATGAAATTATCGATAACCCAATGATTTATGAGTTGTTTACGGACAAGCTCTTTCTTGGCAGCTTCACGATAGCGGCCACATAAGAGAGAGATCATACGCTGGAGTCTACCTGGTCTCTTGTTCAGCTTGCTAATGATCATTTCAGAAGCATGGTCCATTGTGTCAATAGCAGGCAAAGAAGCTTTCTCAAAGACATGATGCATAAAGGCCAAGGATACAGGATTATCAGCCCTAAGATGCAACACCAAAACGGAGAGAAACGCAAGGAAACCAGTGCCTGAGTAGGGTATATTAGTTATGAGATGAGCTTAAAGCAAAGCAAAGTGTATTACCTTCGCGAATAGCCTCGAGCAGTACTTCCATGCACTGTAGCATGATCTTTTCACGCTCATAGAAAGCTCTCTTAATCTCCTCTTCTTGTCTTGAATGATCATCTTCATCACTTGGTCTTCGAACTCTGACATGGTTCATAGAAATTGACATCAGCTTCTTCCAATGTCGATCGATGATCTTGAAGATATGCGTTATCTGCAAAGAGAATTCATCTGCAGGTGTGAAGTGATAAAAGGAATCGTCACTGCTTGCAACACTATCAGCCATTATATTTCCTTGTTCTTTGTGTAGAGCAAAGAATAAGAAATAGGAAAATTAACAGGCAAGAAAGATCAAGCATTATATAATAAAAAGTGAGACCCGGAGAATTGTTTAGCTCGTTTAGCTTGTTTAGCTCGTTTAGCTTGTTTAGCTTGTTTAGCTTGTTTCGCATTTTGGTCTTTACAACCGACACAACCATCATCTAAAATAATCCGATAGGTTTGTTCTTTACCCTTTATTATCTAATAGTGTTTTACACTCTGTTTTATACAATGCAGTCATGATTTATTCACTTTTTCAAGGCTTTCTTTTTTTTTTTTTTTTTTTTTTACAAGAATGTAACAGTATCGTCTACAAGGGTAATTTTGACCACTTTATCAAAGGCTTTTTTCAAATCTTTGTCCTTTTTGTATTTGGGGTGCTTTTCGATTAAGTTTATCGCTTTCTTTTTGGCATCACGTAAGCTAATTGGCTACATAATAAATAGTCAGTCATTTTCATGATATTCAATCATGCGTACTCACCCCATCCTTCAGTACATGCTTCAATGCAAGCTTTAGATTCGTTGATACGTCTTTATCCAGTTCAATTGAATTCCAATCCGTCGAGTTATTCTTCTTTTTCTTATCTTTCTTCTTTTCCTCAGTCTTTTGCTTCTTGGATTCGTTTTCTTTAGCTTCATCCTCATTCTTTCTCTTTTTTAATTGATCAATGAGTGAAACAGGCTTATCCTCTTTCTTATCCTCTTTCTTATCATTGGCACTGTTGTCATTTTGATTCTTGTCGGCTTTTTTATTGTTCTTTTGATTGTTTTGACCGTTACCTTGGGTCTGTAAATAATATAAATAAATGACCATATATAAATGAAAGGGGGGTTACCTTGTTTTGATAAATGTGTTTTTGGAACTTTTGGGCTTCAGTAATACATGAGGTATGTGTTTCCCAAGCACGGCCTTGGAAAGTAACAGAGCAATCGATGCAAGAAAATGTTGAGCGACAACGATGAGAAGGCAATTTAGGTTTTTTTATAACATCGCCACAACCATCACACTGAAAGCTATTGATGTTCAAGTTAAGTCTCTTTGATTGGTTACTTGATCAGATCCATTCTTTACCTGACCATGATCTTTATAAAGGAAAATTATAGAAAAAACAAACTGACATCTCAGCCACACTTGCACACAGACACAAAATCTTCCCCTGAAATTTTAAAAGACAGATTTTATTTCTTTTCACCGTCATTGGCTGAAGTAGAGGCCTCAGCATTGCTACTGGATGGGGTATTGTTACTACTTGAAGAAGAGGAGGCCTGGGTAGCAGCCATTTGCCAGGCAGGAATACCAACACGAGAACCACCGGCATTTAATGTAGCAGAAAGACGAGAGGATAGTCCATCTGTAGCAGGAGAGGTGGGTGCACTTGATGCCGGCTCAAGCGAGTTAGGGGTTGTGCGGCGATTGAGCAAAAGTGATTTTAACGATTTCATTTCATTTTGAAGATCTACCAGAACTGCATTTTGTGCTTCTTTATTACGTTCCAATGCCTAAATAAAACCAGAATATCCTATTAGACTTTATCTTTTTATTGACCTGCTTCACTGTTACCTTAGGCACAAGCTCCTTTAAGGACTCTATATCATTCTTTACATTCTTAAAGTCTTCATCTCTCTTTGCATCAGATTCTTCTAAATCCTTAAGCACAGTCTCGAGACTAGCGAGCGATTCATCTACCTTTTTAGACTGTGAAGCCACAGTTGTAAGCGCAGCATTTGTTTGATCTTTAATCTCTTTCAAGGAATCTTCCACTTTAAACAGAGAATAACCATTAGACCGATGGCAATGATTATATTTGCATCATCTTACCTGCTTGGAACTGAGCATCTAATTTTTCTTTATCCTCTTCCAGCTCTTTTTGTGTTGGAACTTGAAACCAAGGACCAAACAAGCGCTAAATAAACAAAGAGTCTTAGCTCTTTTCTTCTTTACACGTCTGTCTCACAGTACTTTACCTTTGCTAGTGTCCATACACCGTAACCAACACCACCTGCTAATACAGCAGCAATAAAGATATCTCTCCAATCGTAAGAAGGCCTAGTAGGGACGGGTGGTGGTACTGCTGCTGGATACATGACTGTTCCTGGTTGTGGGTTGCCTACAGTGGTTGTCGTAGTCGTAACAGCGGCACTCTTTCCGTTGACTCTAGCCATAGCCTCCTCAATCTCTTCAGAGGTCATTCCTTTTGATTCCAAAAAAGAGACCTTTTTTGCTAAAGGAGCAGATTGAACCTTGGGATCAGATAAGAATGAAATAGCTGATGAAATGAGGTCTTCACGCATTGTAAGCTGTTTTGTTTGTAATGTGTAAAGGAAGAAAAAGTGTGGGGAATACCAATATACTTGCTTACAAAGTAGAAATTCACATGAATTATATATCAGGCAGTCACTTAATCGATTCGGCACTCAGATTCAAACCAAGCATCTCGGTGATTCCTTGGTGGTTCCTTGGTAGTTATGAAAATTAAAAAGGGACCGACTTGATACTATAAAACTTGAACAATACGAAAATATGCCTCAGCATATATTGAACATGGGGTCGCCCATTTTTCTACATCAATCGTTTTCGTTTAGTACTGTGTGAATCTCTACAATCAAGAAGAAGAAGGGAAGCGCCTTCTCGGTAGTGAAAATTCTCATTTAGAAGGAAATAGCATAAACTTGCCGCAAAGCAATATTCAGGTTATCTTTGCAACTTTTAAAGCATAATTCATCAGCAAGCCTTTGGGAGAAGCAAAAACAAGACTAATCTCTACTTTTTGTGATGTAGATCTTTGTCTTTTTAAACGCTGCATAAGTGTCGTATTATCCTTCTCTTATTACAGCTTTGTGTGAGATACTGTATTGACAAAATTGGGTGTTTTATTTTCTACATAATCAATCAAGTATATACACGCTTGAATTTCGAATTTTTAAATGTCTTGTTCTTGGGGCAAAGGCGTATCAGTGTTTGTCTAGCTTCTTCATCTTCTAATTGAATACATTTGTTATAAACGGGCATTAGTTCACTTAGACTAGGAGCGCCTAAGTTTGAGCATCTTCGTAGTTCTGTAGAAATAATGCCCAGAGCGTTCTTCAAATCATTTACCCTAATTATACACATATCAATTCTTATTTCTTAATATCTTTTTTATAGTAACTTTACCTCGCAAGAGTATTTGCCATAGTAATACATAACTCTCGTTGTTGCTGATCTGCCCAACCTTCTCGTATAGCAGCAGCTTCTTTTCTAGCTTGTCTGGCCTTTTTTTCCATAATGCTCTCTTCCACATTTTCTTTAATACCAAATTCTTGGTTCTTGGATTCCAAAAAGGTTTGATAATCCTCCCATACTTTCCAAGCAAGAACGCCGTCCTTTTGTTTATAACAATATTCCAACATTTGACTAAATGTGAACCCATCTTTTTTTACTGCAAATTTATCAAACATCTTGGTATAAATATTCACAGCTTCAGTTGGCTGCTTCTGTGAGATATGTACGGTTAAATAAGCATTCAACAAGGCAGTTGTGACCTGGATATTGTGAGAGACAGCAAGCTTGAAGAGCCACCTGGCCTCTTTAGCGACATCAGATCTCTTTCGAGGTATTTCGGTAGGCATTAAACATTCAGTAGTTGTCAGTGCTGTTGAAGAACCTGTTGCTTCTGATGTCTTGTTAGTACTTCTTGTTGGTTGATAACTTGCATAACACCAGAGTAAATTAGTAAAAGTTTGCTCATCAGGTGCTAATAGACTATCTGCGCCCTTTTCCTTCATATCATTCCACATAACATTCAATATGTTTCGAGCCTGAGACAAATCTTTTTTTCTTGAACAGGCAGTAAGTAATGTATTATATGTAATTTTATCAGGCTGGAATCCATAGTGCTCTTCCATCTGGTTTAATAAGCTAAATGCTTCATGATAATAATCAGGACGCTTTGCACATGCATTAATAAGAACATTAAAGGTGACATCAGTAGGATACAATTGATAGTTGACCATATCTTCAAACAGATTCAAAGATTTTTCCACTTCTCCTCTCTAGCAAATAAATCTAAATATACAACTAATTAAAAAGAAATTAAGCCTACCTTTGCACAAGCATGTAGCATTAAAGTATATGAAACTTCGTCAGGTTGATGATAAGAGAGTCTCATTGTATCAAACACTTCCCATGCCTTCTCTAGTTTATTAGCTTTTAAGCATCCACTGATGATGTTGGCGAATATAGGCTATTTGATTAATTAGGCTATCATTGCTTATATATATATATCTGGCAGTATGATTACCTGAGATGGGATAATGGAGCTATTTTTCATTCTTTCAAAAATGACTAGTGCGTCATCTATCCTTTTGCTAGCAATAAATGCTTTTATGATGGAGCTGTAAGTGTAAATATCAGGCTTCAAATTATATTCTCGTAGTCGCTTGAATGTTGATATGGCTTGAGGCAAATCGTTCACATTGGCATAAGCATCAATCAAATGGTTCACGGCTCGAGTGCTTGGTGATATGTTGTATTTTTGCATCAATTCGAATGCTTTTTCTGCTTCTTTGGCTCTTTTGGTTATTGCATTTGCATAAATTAAACTTTCAAAATCTTGAACTGTGTAATCTTGCATTGAAGAACTTTCTTCAGTCGATGTCAACGTTGCGTCAACCACTTTTTCACTTGACGGTAATTGTCTTTTCATGTTCTCTCCAAGCTGTTCTTTACGGGTATCTAAAAATTTCAACTGTAATTGTTCCAAGTAATTAGAAGTAATCTTTGGTCTTGGAGGGGTGGGTGCAGAAAGTTCCTTGTAGATGGTTTCGATCTCTTCGTTGCTTACTTTTTCAGGTAAACTAGCAGCCTATTGACATTAGAACAGCAATCCTTTGCTTTATTTATTTTATAAATATGAACCTGCTTCGATCTTGACTGTAGCTGATATTCTATCTGCTTGATCTCTTCCATAACTTTCTTCGTTCTCTCATCAAGTCCAGATCTAAATAGATCTTGTTAATTTATTTCGAGTATTATACAAGAAAGAGGAGGTTTTTACCTGCTTGATGAGTATCTTATAGCTTTACTAAAGTGAAATCTAAAGTAGGTGCGTCTAAGGCAATACATTGAAAAGAGAAAGAACCTGAAATATCTTTGTTACTGCCATGATTGTTTAATTTACTACCAAGAAAAATCGTCACATTATGCCCTGTTTAAAAAAAAAAGCCCTCATGAAAGCATAAGAGATCATTGCAGATGACACTATTATTGTGCACTCATGCTGTATATTTTATAGCAGCAAAGAGTACGAATCAGTAAAAGCCATGCATACACTATGACTTTATTATTCATAATTTGAAAAAAAGATAAAAAGACTATGAAAGATGTACATTGACATTTATTGATAAAAGAATAATAAGGATATGAATCCTAGTAGAGTGCGCTGAGAATGATGATTCAGACACATTTGATGCTCTTTCCAGTGGATTGGTCGTATCCAACCGTAAAGGTTTTAGCTTGTCCTGTTTTACAAGCTGTCTGTCCAACAAATTCTTTTTTTTTTATAGGTATTCTTACAGGACTGTAATCGTACTTTATTTATATTGCGACTTGATTCTTATTGTGAAGAATTAATAACATTGTTGTCCTTGTTTTGTAATTGTTCATATTCTTTCTTCTTTTCTATCAACATTGCTAATCTTTGTTCCTATTTAATTCTTCAATCTTTAGGCCCTCTTTCTCTCTCTCTCTTTTTTTTTTTAGTGTACCTTTGACTGAATCTTGTACATTTCTAATAAATAAAACCCTGCAGCACCACCCGCTAAGGCACCAAAGGAAGCCGCGAATGCTTTACTGATTTTGACCATTGTTAATAACAAGAAAGATAAGAAGGAAAAATAAAAAGGAGTCCCAGGGATAATTCAATAATCCAGCTGTGACGGGCAAAGTAATGGGTTGTTCTTGATATGGAGAAAAAAGAAGAATTTCCTATAACAAATAAGCAAGTTGCAATCAATGTAAATGATGTAAAGACCGAGATCCTCATTCAAGGTTTCTCTGACAAGATTTTCATTGTTGTCACGCAATATGGAAAGATAGGACACTTGGTAAGAGAAAACATTAAATAGATTACTCATTAATAATTATTCAGATTCACACTTCGCTCGATGCTGCTCCTCATAGAATAAGCACTCTTGACACATTCCCTACAACAACCAAATTTTTAATAGGTGATTCTATGGGTCCACAGAGTGACTTGTATATATTATATGCAACCTCTATTCTTCAAGCAATTGTTTCAATGAATCCTCATGAAACAAGGCCGCTTTTATTAGGCATCGCATTAAAGACACTGGATACGAACGACAGCAAACATCTATTTGAACAGATAACAAATGCCATTATGAAAAATCCAGTTTGGTAATAAAGGTTTATTATGTAAACATGTCATCAAACGTGTTTCTATCCAGTTGACCCTTCTTCACTTTCTTGAACAATCTTTCTTCTTTTGCCAACTCTTCCCAATCATCTTCCTCATCTTCCAACGCCCTCTTCTTCTTCGCTTCCTCTTCTTCTTTCATTCTTTTCAAATACTCTCTCTTCTTTTGCTTCTTTTCTTTACGTATTGATTTTCTTTCCTTAGCCTCTATCTTTTCAGACCAAGCTACACTCTTTTTCTTTAATTGTATTTGAGGTTTCTCTTTTTGTTCAGTCATCTCTCTTTGTCTCTTGGCCTCCCTCATTTTGTCCGAATATTTGTAGGAATTCCAATCTATTTGTTCTTCTATAAATGTATTCAAGTTTTGTTGTTGCTGTTTTAATTCGGGCATCTTGGGTAGCTTTAATAATCCAAAGCCCATGGCTAACTGCCCCAGATTGATATCTTTTACTCGAAAGATATAGCTTGCTTCATGCTTTGAATATGACCTTGCCCATGACACAAATGCTTTAATACTACGATCATGAAGATCTCGATCTGTTTTGACAATCGACCTGATATCTGTAATGAATTTGGATAAAGAAGGATCTTGCACCTGCACTGATGTCGCTTTCTCGTCAGCCTGCATCTCATCCTTGATACTATTATCCACTGTTTCGCCATTGGGCAATATATATCTTCGACGTTGAATGGGAATCTTTCGTAATTTTAAAAAATCAACATACAGCTCTTCTCGGCCTCTCACCAGTAAAACAGTCGCTTTACCTCTTCTACCTGCTCGACCAGCACGGCCACATCTATGTGAAAATGCCTTTGGATCCTGAGGTGGATCAACCTGAATGACATAGTCCAAATCCGAAATATCCAAGCCTCGCGAAGCAACATCCGTACATAATAAAACAGCAGGAATGGCTGGTGATAATTCTATAAAAGAACTATAAGTGGCGGTTCGTCGTTTAGTATCCATTTGGCCGTGGAGAGAGTGAAGAGAGAATGGTTTTAAACAAGACATGCGACTGAGCACCTTGTAAAAATAGTCTACCATCGCACAAGTGGCAAAGTACACAATAAATTTTCGGGCACCATCTGGTTGATTTAACTCTGTTTCTAATATGCGCACTGTCTGTAGTAGTTTCTGATCTGCATCACATACTAAATAGTCAATCTCTAAAGTAGCTGGTGTACGTTGTACTGTGCCCTTGTTCAAAAGATCCTCAACCTTGACTACGATTCGCACAGGATTACGGAGACCAGCACGTACTAGTTCTGAGATAGCATCGGTCATTGTTGCAGAAAAGAGACCAGTACGACGTTGTTTAGGTAGTTGTGCTATAATTGTGTTTAGCTGTCTGGAGAAACCCATATCCAAAAGTCGATCTGCTTCGTCCATGACAAGTACTTCTAATTCTTTGACATTGACCAATTGTCCAGTCTTTGTCAAGAGTTCTTCAAGTCGACCAGGTGTGCCGATCAAGATGCGAGGATGATCATTCTTAAAAGTAGAAATATCTTCAGCGAGTGATGTCGTACCGCCAATGAATAACCCAGGATGTATCTGATCTTTGCATTCATGAGTATCAACAAACTGATCGATGACAGACAAGATCTGTTGTGCGAGTTCTCTTGTTGGCGTAATAATAATCGCTCCAACTTCATAGTTCTTTAATGGTTCTTCTCTTCTCAAAAGTTTCTCCAAAATAGGTATTACAAAAGCCAATGTTTTTCCAGAACCTGTCACTGCCTCAACCACAACATCCTTATTCTTCATAAACAGAGGAATTGCACCAGCCTGCACAGGTGTCATGGTTTCGAATCCGAAAGAATCTAGTGTTTCTAAGCTATTAATGACTTTTTAATATGAATGCACAATAGGTAACCAAGTAAAAAAATAAAATTCTATACATTGATTCGCTTAATGGTGTCTCTAATGATCGCCATGATCCTGCAGTATTAGGCACAGCTGTCATGATTAAGAAAAGTAATAAAGTGAAAATAAGCCACACAAAATGTGTTATTCTTATACAGCGCATAACTCAATTCTCATTGGTCGTTTAAGAGGGGAAATACAAGGTACTCTTTGTGAAAAAGATGCGAGCTAGACATTGAAGACTTGCCAAGCCAGTCTTCTCAAAGCTTTATCTGCATCATGAGTTTCCCTAAGAATAATTTTTTATTCTTCTTGATCATTCTTTGTTGCCTTGTAAAACACTCTAGGGCTTATTAGCGACGGGAGAAAGTGCCTGAAATTTAGTACAGCCATTAAATCACGATTCTTTTACTTTTTTTTTGAGGGGGGTGATTAAGTGTGTCACTCTTCAAATATGATTACTTAGTAAAATAATAGATAGATCCAGATGTTGATTCTAAATCATTTGTATGCAAGATGCTGACATCGATACTCTGCGGAGGCTCCAGAATTTGAGACCACTTTAAGCTTTAATGACGCTTTTTGAAGTGGTGGTGATTTAAATCAAGCCACGATATCTAATGTCGATTAGTACAGATCTGTTGATATCTTCATTCAGCTTATCTGTAGATAAGCTATCAATGTAGTAGAAAGCTGCATCATGATTTGATTTTATAAGCAGGTAATAATAATTACACTTCTGCTGCTTGAGCATGACAACTGTTTCTATTTTTACCCTTTAATCGTGCTGCCTCATTTGTCTTTCTTTCCTAATATCATATCATTACTTTCCATTTTAAATTTTATTGACACCAGCATAATAGTCTTTGTTTACCTGCAGCCAAGAGCCAATCATATCAATTAGACATCACGTGCATATACGCTACACTTTGCACTAACTAGTCTGTACCTGTTTCTACTCTTAGTTTTTCTATTTCTTTATCTTTATAATTCAACTTTTGCAGATGGGACAAAATCAAAGCAGGCAGGATATTCGTAAGAATGTCAAGGAAGAAGATGTGTCGGAATTAGTTCGGTGTAGTTCTGATCTGTCTATTTCCGACAAAAGCTATTCATCAAAGGATAAAGCCAAAAAGAAAAAAAGTATCGACTCTCACCGCGGTGTTCTTCATGGCGGCATAAAGAAAAAGAGGATCCACAAGTCTGGTAACCCAGATATTATACGTCACAATGCGACCAGCGGCAGTAGTAGCAGCAGTGCTATTAGTATCAGAAGCAGTAGTAGTAGTCTTTTTAATACTGATCAAAACGAAGAGCTCTCTATATACTCCAGTAGTGTAGAAGAATCTTATTTTGAACGACCAAAGAGGAGTGTTAAGAAACTGGACTGGGAGAGTCATAGTGACGCATGGGCATTTCTCCATAGCCTAAACCCCCTTACATGCAAATCGGAATACCTAAGGTATCAGTATGATACAAATGAGCGCCCAGGATACCTTATTGGTACAAGCGAGGCTTGCAATATTAGGTAGAATTTTTGGTAAGAAATATGAAATCAAGTGACAATAACATACTATGTAGGATTAACGATGAAGAAGTACAAGATCAACACTGTCTAATATACCCTGTATGCAACACCTTTTGTACATGATATAGCTTACTTATAGTCATATAGGAAGTATACGTTGACATCAATAACAATAGTAGGCTTCAAGTGCGCCTAAGGGATATGAGAAGGTGCGTTGGCGTGTGTGTTTGCTGTCTATGTAACTTATATACTCATATCACTTGACAGAGAATCCACTATACCTATTCAAGTCAATGGCACCAATTTTAAGCCGGAATATACTAGAGGCTCTTACTGTCTACACCCAAACGATGTCATTAGAATATCCAATAACACGCTATTTCGAATCATCTTTGCTCCGAGCAAAGCCAAAATACCAACTTTCCAAGACGACTATAAGCTTGGCCCGGTGATTGGGATGAGCTTATATTCAAAAATTATAGTTGCCAACTTGAGAAAGAACAAAGATATTCAGCATGCTGTTAAGATGATCCGTAAAGACAGCTTTACAAGCAGACCGGAAACATTGAAACAGTTCATGCAAGAAGTCGCCATATTAATGTCGCTTGAAGAACACGTCAGTAATTGATTTGTTGCCTTTGTTTGACAGAATTGATCTAATATGTATGTTCTCTTTTTTGCTATCTCTCTCTCTCCCTTCCCTTGTCTCTCTATTTTATATACAACAGCCAGGAATCGTAGGCATTATTAAAGTGTATGACGAAGCAGAGTATTTCCATTTGGTGATGGAATAGTGAGTTGCTATGGAACAGCATAAGAAGTACAACATTAGCTTACACTCGTACAATAGCTTTCCTGAGGGTGACCTGTATAGTCTTATAGTCAACAGCAAGTGTCTTTCTGAAGAACACACTCGCACCATCTTTAGGCAACTACTCTCTGCTGTGAACGTAAGCTATAAAAAAAGTAACACTACATGAATCAGATAATGCACTAGAAATTGCACATGTGTCAAGCTACAGCAAATTTAAGCAATTTTTGTACTATTGATTCCTTTTTTTCTCAATTCATCAAAATGTTGTCAGTCTTTGAATAGTTGTTCTTAACAGAAGAACAATCAACTTGAACTAGATCAATTTCTGGTGCAGCTTCTGATGTGTGTAGTGTTGGCTAAATAGTATATTCACTCGTTCTTTATAGTTTTTACATCAAGCAGGCGTCGTTCACCGAGATATTAAACCTGAAAATAGTAAAAAAAGAAAAAAAAGAAAAAGTATGGTGATTGAACCTCTTTTTTTTTTTTTTTAAACAGTTTTGATGGTTAGTAAAGCTAACCTACAAGTCAAAATATGCGACTTTGGACTTGCTGCGCTTCATAAGAGGAATTTGTTACATAGCTATTGCGGATCTCCTAGTTACGGTAAGGCCATTTTGTGTTGTTAGGTTGCGCATCTATTTATTATCCAAAAAAGTTGCTCCTGAAATAATAAGCCTGCAAGGAACAACAGAAAGTGGATACGGAAATTCTTGTGATATATGGAGCTTGGGTGTTGTTCTCTACGTTTGTCTCTGTGGTCATCCGCCTTTTTACGGTTATATATATACACAAAAAGAACTAATACACATAAAATAACTTACTAACTCTTACTATCAGATGACGAATATACATCTATTGAGCAAAAAATTTTATCAGGATCTTTGGACCACAGTGAGCAATTACCTGTATGGAATTCATTATCACACACAGGTATGATTGAACATTTTATACAGACACCTTAGCTTATCTTTTTCTCTTCAATGATTAGTAAAGCATTTGATAAAGAGGCTTCTTAAAGTAAAGCCTGAAGAACGGCCTACTGCGGCTGAGGCTTTGGTAACTTTATATTATACACAGTCTAGTTAAAATATCTAATATCTTGTATTTGTAATAGAATGATCCGTGGTTTAATATCGAGCCAATAGATAATGAGTGATAATAATAGCTTGTCCTATTAATTGCATTGTAAATAAACTCTATTTACATTCTCGTACAAGTCTTTTTATGCATTTACACTTTTTTAAACAATTATAATGACAAGAGGTAGAATAATGGTTGAGGGAAAGTGAAGAGACAAGGAATGTATCAATGAACTGTGTGTCATATGTAATCTCGCCGCTTCAAATGTTTTTATTCAAGTGGTAGAAATGTGAAGTATCTGTCTACGTTAGAAAAGGGCTACATAGGATGCATATATCAATGTATAATATAGGTAAATGTTGAGAGCTGTTAAATGATAAGAAATTCTTCGTTTGGTATCCTTGATGTAGATAAAGTAGGAAATGATGGTAAACCATAATGAGACGGTGTAGGTGGGCATAAGCCATGAGCGGAGTAGACAGGTATACTTGGCAAAGAATCCAAACGCGGTATGGTTTCACCAGAAGGTGTAGGGTTATCAATAAACCGTATTAGTTTTCGAACGTCTTCATGCACATGACACAATTGAAATACATCTTGTCTAATAGCTTCTGTCTCTCCCTTTACTGTGTGTCTAAAGTGATTGGATGCTTGCTTATTTTCTGTAAAATCACTGCATTGAATCCAACGATCCGAATTCGTACCTTTATTTGACAGGTATCGCATATAGAATAGAGGAGGTTGGCATATATGGAAATGAACATCAGATTGGTTTTGGTAAACCCCGGTTTGCTCTGTATGTCTTGCAGAGATTGGGTTCCTGACAAATTCGATAAAGCGAATAGACGCGAGCGGTATTTGCATCTTAAAGTGGTAGGTGTTGTCGGTGATATACCATATAAAAGAATGCTGTCCTGAGTCATACAAGCATGTCAGATGGGATGCATGAAGTCCAAATCTGTGCCACATGCCTATAGATAGACTTAAAGCCGAAAGATGACAGTTCGTGTTAGAGGTGTACGAAAAGGGGAGCAGCGTTAGATTATTTGTGAATAGATTATCCGGATCTCGATGAGTATTCTCCGTTAGCGGTGGCGTTATCTCATGCATTCTATGATCCAGGGGCATGCCGGTAACTGCTGTTTTAGAAAACGAGTTATCGCGTATATCTGGGAATATAGGCATGATCAATAAACTATAAACGTATGCATTTGTAGAGAATTACCTGTTGCTACTGTCTTGTTTGTTTCATAGTCTGTAGACTGTGAGTTGCTTGAGGAATCACCGAGATCCACGCTTTTTGTAAATATAATGTTGTTGCTGTTGTCTCCATCGCTTGTCTCAGTTAATTGTCTGATAAAACTAGAATTGTTTACGTTTTCATCAGGTGAAGGAGAGAGTGATGGTGCAAGGCAAAAGTTACTTTCAACGTTGGTCTGATTATAGTGAGTACCGGTGAGCAGTTCAAAATACGAAGAGCATCTTTGAACAGGTACCTGCACAGGCTTAAAAGAAGTTGGTTCGCTACTGTACCTATGTAGATTACGCGTAACATTTGAAGAATTATATACACTTGATGGGGTTGCTAATGGGTTACAGTAGGGTGGTGCATGATTTATATTGATATTAGACTGAGGAAAGCATTGCTGGGAATGGGTGGTGAATTGAAAGGGCATATCTTTTTGAAAAGGTAGCATAAATGATGAGGAAAGCATTTTTGGCGAAGGCAAATAGATAGTGTCTTGCTGTAAGCGAGCCTTTTTTTGCAAGTTCTTTATTTTTGCGCGTTTGTTTTGAAACCAGATTTGAACAGATCGTTCATTCATATTGAGTTGCTCTGCCAATTGCCTCCGGAGCTTGCTGTTGGGGCTTATATTAATTGCAAAAACGCCTTCCAGCACGGATAATTGATCAGGAGTTGCTCTTGCTCTCTTCTTTTTAGTTAATTTACTTGACTTGATTTGCTTCAAGTATTGGTTTTCATTGGTAGTTGTGATGTTAGGATTCATTATATGACGTGAAGGAAGAGAGAATAAATATTATATAAACTGATAGAGTAGTTAAAAAAGAAAAAAAAAAAATGGGCGGATTTATAGCTTTAGGACCTAAAACGAAGTCTACCCCTCTTTTGAAACCCAGTGTAATGTAAAGGGTTCTCATTTTGCCTTCATATAACTCAGTTAGTATCTTGATGGTTAAAGTTAATAATAATAGCATTATACAGTTTGCGAAACGACAATAAAGAATAAAAGTTGACTTGATGTACCACAAATGTAATAAGAAATAACAATTGATTAAATTTTAATTATGTGCATAAGGCAATTATTACGTTGAGTTGCCATGCCTATTTTTATTCATGGTAACCATTTAGTTCTCAGCATTATTTGGCCTTTAACTAAAGGGCCTTCGGTTTCTTAAAAAGATAATGTGGAATTGAGTTTGTTGTTTATTAAAGAATCGAACTAAATGACACGTACAAAGGACAAAGAGATGCCTAATTTGAAACAAAAAAATCATGCAGGGTTTTATGACATAAGCAGGCAAATACCTTCTTTTTTTTTTTAAAAAAAAAAGGGGGGCTAATGGCGTACTAACGTCATGCTCACAAAAAGCAGAGGGACAATCATCGTAGACCTGAACCAAAGAGGGGAGTTGTGTTGTACAGTCATCTATTCTGTAGCTCAGGTCATGGAACAAGGGATCAGCAGATAACTGACGATCTCCCTATCGTAAACGTGGTTGTGTAAGGGACCTAGCCCTGACCTTTTTGCTCTCTTTTTGTCTAATTCACGTGACGTTTCCATAAATGGTGAGACCTAGAACGCAGTTTTACGTAGCTTGAAAAATTGCTTTTGCATGCTCGGATATTTTCTGTTTGTAAATATACCCACTATTCCCAGAATGTAATATCGTTCCAAGATGTCGTTATATTATGTATTATAAATTTTTGAACTACGCGGCGTTGCTTTTAAGAATAACCGTATTTCAAAAGTGGATGAAGACCTTGGTTGCTCTTCAGAGGGTTAAGAGCTTATTCATTTACCACGAAAACATTGATTAACGTATAGTAAAATAAAAAGTTTGGTCATGTATAAATCGATTTCATCTGCTTTGTATTTTTCAAAGAACTAAATAACATGGTGCATACATCCTTGACAAGCTTCTGGAGTAACCATTAAGCTTGATTCTGTTATTCTGTAGCTTAAATTATCATCCTTAGTCAAGTCATCTCGTCGAATACCTCACTTAACTTTAGACAAACGTGTCTCGAGATTATAGCTTTTATACTTAAATCCTAATATGTTAATATCAAATATTTAAGATGTACAAAGTATGTTATATAAAAGTAGAAACAAAACAAGTATGCATAATGTTTCCTGGTACTCAATTATTTCAGAAAATAAAGCTTCCAGATTGTTCAATAATTAAGCTGTTATTGAGCATTATTTGATCATAAATTACCCCTGTTCTAACCAAACGTATTGAATGACAATGTATACAGTCATGGTTTTATTGTGTATAATACATGCGGGTTCTTTTGCCATAAATAGCTATCATGATAGATTAATGGTATTTACAAAACAAGTTGGTATCTATAAAAGCGTCCTTTTTCTACGTGAACAGCATCTCTTTAAAAGTGCAGCAGTCGTTTCATATATTCATAAGTTGTGAAACTGATGGCAAACATAGGAACAACCTTAATATAGCCAATAGTTAACCCAACATAGAAACCCTTGAAACCCTTCACACGATAGATGTCCGTCACAGTTGCCATAAAGCTCACAAACTTGGTTGGATCCAATAGACCACCTATTTGCATTCTTCTGCGTATGACCTATTGGAAGCTGTCAGCGCCATCTTCCTTTTGTATTCTTTTTTTAATTTACCTCCAACGGATAACTACTCGTTTGCGCAACGAAGCCTGCAAGGCCTCCACATACCAACTCTGCCCAAGGCTTAAGAGGCGCCTTATAGTCGAATTCCTGTCCAGGGACAACCAGAGCATGAGAGCTTATGACCGGATGCTGTCGACAAAACTGTGTAAAGATGTGGTGAGACCAAAAGGAGACGCCAGCATACGGTGTCATTCCCGCAACCGTGGGTAAAAATCCTCGATAAAAGTTTAAAAGACGTAATTTCTGACTGGCCGGCTCTCTATAGATAGTAGTAGCCATGTCTACAAGCCCTGATCGTTGCGTTTCGTAAGCCATTCTGACACGAATTAAATCAAGTGGATAAGTAAATAGTACGGAAGCAATACCTATTTTCATCTTAATAAAATATACTCTCATCACGCACCTGTATGTTTTTACCTGCCAAGGACCCTGCCATGAACTGCCTTTTACTAGTTACTTGCTGTTGAGTGGGCATTAATATAATTTTTAGCTGTTCATAGGCTACAAACTTGATAGCTGCGTAAGGAAAGATTCTGGCCAATGTCACAGAGTGTCCCTGAAACAATCCAATGATACCATGTTTTCTGTAAATCTCCTTTCCTGCTCCAAATACGCCAGTAAACCTTCCTGTAAGAGATGAGTAAATCAATTAAACCAAAGCAACCAATGTCTATTTACCAGAGTATTTTTCAAAGTGTGGGTTCCTTGCCTGAAAGAGAATCTTGACTCTGTCCATGGGGGCAATCGCTGTTTTACCAAGGCAGCCTGCTATTCCACCTGCTAGCCCTGATTTCATGACGTACTCTAGACTTTGTTCTTTCTTTTGTAGCTTATTTGCTTTTACAGTAGGTTGTAATGTCACTTGCATCTATAAGTTTAAATAAGATATATAAAAAAAAAGGTCAGGTTCCTTTTTACCCCGCAATAAATATGTTGCCGTGGGAACAATTGTCATGTGAAATTTTTTATTTTGGTGTAAAAATTGGCAATGGATGTGCCTCCGTATTGAATACGTAATATTCAAGTGGAATAAAGTCACTAGGACTAAATAAAAGATAGAGATATTTTAGTGTCTCTGCCAAGAAGAAGGTATCCATTCGATTATCGCGTACAGGTGGAATTAAAGTTACATCCTTGAGAGCAGAGTACCCTCCTTCAGGCAATTTTGTATACTTTTCAAATGATTCAAAAATGCTCCATCCCCATTCACGATATTTTTCGTCACCTGTCATGCGGTAAAGTAAAAAGAGGCTTTCAACTGTTTCTGGACGCAATAGGTTATGTCTATCACGCACATGAATCTCCATATCAGGCCCTTCAGATCGATCGTTCGTATTAAAATATACTATTTCACTTGCGAGTCCAGTTGCCGTCATGTTATACATCTCATAGCATGTCTTTGTTATTTCTTCTCCTAAACGTATATCATCTGAATTTTGTATATTGGCATTCTGTATTAAACCTCCTTCAGTTGCTCCTAGAACAAAGTTACCGCCCATAAAGCAAACCAAATGATCCATTTTAGGGTGTCGGTTGCCAGGGGTAGTTCTATCCAATAGTTCTGCTATGTACGTATAATGATTAGGATAACTGTATTGTATCAGATGCTTCTTGATGCCTTCTACAGCTGCATCGTACCGTTGTCGATACTGTGGTTCAGTTTTGTTTGTCTGAAGATACTGCTTTAACAAGTATTCATAATAACTATCCCCCCTCGAGCCTAATCTGATTTCTTTAGTAACAAAGTTGCCATGATGAGGACTAGGGACATAACAGTTAGCTGTCAAGAAGTAGAGCAAGAGAATAGCTTACTCTATGTAAATTGGCACAAGCCCATCTAAAGCTTGATGGTCGTTATCCTTTGTTAATTCATGCATACGATCCATCACCTTCTCCGCTGCCTTCCAGTATTTCATGTCGCCTGTCAAATAACTCAAGTACTTAAATTCCAGTTGAATGGTGGTAGCTTCAGCCGTACTGCTTGCTTCACCATGTGTGGAAGGCTGTCCAGTGGATAAGATAACGCCATTAAATGGTATGCCTGAACTAGAATCAAACGCAGGTAACAATCGGTCTGCCAAGTCTTGTGCCTTTTCCAAATAAAGCGGGTCATTGTTTGATAAATGGTAAGCGGATAATAGACCACCGAGGACTCGAATAGTCGTTTCAAATACATTGACGTCTTGATCTTTGTTAAAATCCAATTCAGTGGCAATCCAGTTACGGACTTGGTTGTATTCTTCAGTTAGGTTCATCAACATGATAGTGTCAAGTGAATCGATCAGCATCAGTCCTATGCCTCCAGGTGCCCAGTTATGACCGGTGTGTGTTAATGGCTGATATTCATCTTTTCCAAATGCATCCTGGGTATAACCTTTCCAAGCATGAAGGAAGGCATCAACAATTTTCTTTTGACGTTGAGCTGTTTGTTCATCAGAATGTCGAAGTGATTGAACAGGAGGATATTGAGTAAATAGCAAGCCGGTTAGACTATCTTCTTCTTCTTTTATCTGGGTAGTGTCTTGGTTTGAATCGTCCAACACTTTGTTGTCATTCTCTACAAGGACATACTTGTTGACATAGAGAAAGATGATCAAGATACTGATACAAAAGATGACATTACGAGACTATGTTGTATACATAAATACTAAGCATACATGCACAAGCAAATACAATATTTACATAAAGCCAGCGCTGTTTATGAATCTTTTCATACTTGTCGTCAACATAGAAATCCCTACGACCGTTTTTCATCCTATTGTGAGTAGGCAGCATCTACTAAAAAAGAAAAAAAAGCTAAATTTTTAGTTGTGACACGAATATCGGACGCAAGCTTTTGAACAAAACCAAAAGCGTTCCTGAATTATTGCAAACATGACCTGAGCTTAATATTCTAGCATATTTCTCTTTCTTGCTTTCTTTCTTCTTTCTTTTCCTTATGTCTTCCTTTCCAGTCCTTCGTAATCCTCTATTGCCTAGTCCTCCACGCAAGAAGAAGTCAAGTAAACTCAGTAGGACAGAATTCTTTAGTAGCCTTCAGCTATCTGCTGCTGCTAGCTTGAAACCTTCGATATCGACTGACTCGTTCCGTAACTTTGTCAATCATACAATACATCATATCTCTGGTGCTAATGTACGTATGAATAAACGAATTATGCCCTCTGGTATGCCTAAATCCGCAACCATGGATATGAACCATGATCGTTATCCAAGCATGGAACCACTGGTTCATTACAATGGTCCGCAACATACTCTGGAAGAGCTACCAGCAGAGAAATTAAATTGGATAAAAGAGGATCAACTCAGTAACGGCATGAAAAACCCTTTATCGCACTATAACCGTTCGATCGTCCTTAGAAAGCCATTGAAGCGTAGTAAAACATAGTAAGTGTCATCTCTCTTTCTTTCTCTTCTTTTTCTTGATTCTAGTTCAATCAAAAGGAAACTTATCAAATATATATATATACTATATATATAGCCATCAATTGTCCTTAGCTTGTGCCCTTCAAAAGTCAGAAATAAAGCCCAAAGCGATGTTCTATTTACGAAGTAAGTTCCCCCCCTCCCTCTCCTGTTTGCATTCATCTCACATATATCTGTCTGTAGTTCTTCAAGTGACTGCTACTGATACTTCGAAAGGCAATAGCATTAATTGTCCAAAGTGTACGTGTGTGTGTTCTAATCTATTTTTAATAGTTCGCTCCTTTAAATGCACAGTTCAAGTCAATGATGACATTTGTGCAGGATCTTTTGTAACTGGTGAAAAATCAGGAAAAAATGGCACCATTGTACACTTTGACGAAACCTTTTTATTGTAAGTATTTATTAAAAGAGGCACAACATGTTATTTACTTTACTAGTGACATTGAGGAACCCACGACAGCTACTATCTCTGTTTATGCCAAGAGCCGATCTTTGTTTGGTGGCAAACAAAATGAGACTTGTCTTGGAAGAGAAACAATTCCAATCCATTTACAGTTGAAACAAAAGTCAGCAGAACGATTTGTACTCAATAGTGATCCCAATTCAGGACAAAGTAATGACTTTCAGTTACTGGTCATTCAAGGAGTCTATGTCAGTCGTAGATCACAAACGCTTTTAAACAACACTGTGCTTTTTGAAGACTATATCACCGTACATACTCACAGTGGTCAGTCTCAGGTAAAGTTTAATATTGATTCATTCGAAAGGTGCACTCATGTTCATCAGAGATGGGAGCGATTTTGGGGAGTATTACATGCCACACAACTAGAACTGTATGACTTTGAATACAAGAAGAGCAGATCACCTTTATATGTGATCCCGTTAGATCAATTCATCAGCGTGTCAAGCATAGAAGAAGATGAGGAGGATCATTGGGCTGATATTGGCTCGCGTGGACTCGTCCTCGAGTTTACTTCAAAGGCACTTGATAAAGAGGAAAGAGGGTTTGCTTTTTCGGAACAAAGAGATCAGGGATGTCGCATGTATCTATTGCCCGAAAGCACAGCTTCTGCTCGAGAATGGAAAGATAAATTCAATTATGCAGCCTCAATATTTGATGAGCTTGGTGGTGACTTGAGTGATTACGATGAAGACTCATCTGTCTACAGCTATGAATATAGCGATAGCAGTAGTCGATTAACTGTTCCGTCTAAATTATTATGGTAAATAAATGACATGTCTATTTGCTTTTTTTCTTTCTTTCTTTTCGATCAAGGTTTCTTGCCTAGTTATTTGATGACAAAAAGTAGAAAAGAGGGAATCCACTCAGTTCAATAGTTTTCTGACTTCTTTACGAATAAATATGTTGTAATTGTAACCATATACCTACGTTATTACTGATAGCTTAAACTTCACTATAAAGCTACAACTAATGACGCGCTTCATAATCTCACAACTATCCTATCTATGTTTGCAATGTAGAAAAAAAAAAGAAACCCTTTGCTGTCTCAGACAACATACCTTGGCTGTCTTTGTTTTATGAGTCTGTCATTATGATTATCAATTTCTACATATCATCAATAGAATGATGGATATATTCTGTTGTATATATATATATATATATATATCAAAATGATCAACTTGTAGCCATCATTTCGTGAAACAACCAATATAGTATATACTCCACAAAAGAAGGAAGAAAAAGATATATCCTTAAGTTGCCCTATTGGGCCTTGGATTGGGCATAGAGACAAATTCAGAGTCCAATGACATCATCTCATGTAATTTAGTGTATCGAGTTCTATCAGAGCGATACAATATCAACATGCAATATTTAGATCTAAGCTGCTTGTTCCTTTAGTAAAAAAAAAAAAAAAAAAAAAAAAAAAAAAAAAGAAAGCCAACGTTAAAACACCATCCTCAGTTGTAATCTCAAGCAAAATTCTTGGTACTGCAGTCGTCTGTTGATCAGCCACAGATCAACATATCACTTTAAATAATCATAGAATAATGCATAATAAAACAAGGTATGCAATCATCATTTAAGGTCAATGTCTCTATTGTAGATCAACCAGTTTTTGTGATATCATTTAAATAGTCGCACTGAGGTTACCATAAATAGTAATGAGCTATGAGGTCAACCGTACATATTCCGTCGGGGGCTGAGTGTTTTTTTTTTTTTTTTTTTTTTTTTTTTTTTTTTTTTTTTTTTTTTTCTCTTTAGATTTTTTATGTTCAACTGTATTCTTGATCTCAAGATTGATCAACTTGTTCTTCCCAATAACTCTCCTACTCTTATTACTTTGTGGTCACTTCCATAAATAGGCTTAGTATTTAAAAAAGAAGACTCTTCCCTCGTTTTTATTTTTATATTATTATTTATATCTTCACAATAGTCTCCCTCTTTTTATTTATTTATTTTATTACTTTATATTCTACCATCTACCTTACTTTCATCCATGTCTCGAAACAGTTCACCTTTAGGACGTATGCTCACAGCCATTGATTGTCCCAATTCTTCATTGCGCTTCTTGATTCTTGATTGTCCAACAGAATCAACCTTAGACTTTTATATGGAAGAATTTATGCGACTTAACGTCGTTGCAGTCGTTCGATGCTGCCAACCGACATATAGTGCTAACAGATTAAATGAAAGAAACATTCATGTATTAGATTTACCATTCAAAGATGGTGGAGTGGTAAGTGATATAATATTTATAATACATCTATACTCATCATCATCCATAGCCTCCACCTCAAGTCGTTCGCGAATGGTTGCAACTTGTAGAAAAGATAAAAGAAATGGCTGAACGGGCAAAGGAGGATAATGCAGCAGCACCCATGATCGCTGTACATTGTGTCGCAGGATTAGGTCGAGCCCCAGTATTGGTAGCTATTGCTTTAATAGAGATGGGAATGAAACCATTGGATGCGATTGAATTCATCAGAAGTAAGAGACGAGGCGCATTCAATAAACCTCAAATTGCATATTTGGTAAGTTTTATTCAATTTTAATAACATCTTATTTAATCCTTTTTAAATAATAGGATTCTTATAAACGTACATTGAAACCCAAATCATCTGCATCCAACTACTCCCTTCGATCATCACTCGGTCGTATGTTTAAACTTGGAAGCAGCAGCAAGCCAAGCCCTAATGGCAATACTTTATCACAATTGACCTGAATCCCTGCCTTGGTTATCAATTTATTGTTGTTGTTAGAATTATTTTACATTAAACGATACTTTAAATTTAATTTTTTGGTCTGTCATAGGGTGGAGGTGGTGAAAAGGTGTCTATTGTGGTGGGTGGTGCAGAGGGTTCAGGTGTCAACCTTGATAAACACACGGGCATGGGTGAAGGTAATGATAGACTTGGTGGTGATGATGGGGGCTTTTTTTGGTTGCCTCTTTTTGCATACCAATAAATCAATATACCTACACCTACGGCAAATGAAAGAGCCAACCCGCCCGTTAGACTCAAAATGACTGCCAAAGTACGCAATTGAACTTCATTTGTATGAAGACGATACAATAATACTGAATCTTCTACTGTCCGGTTACTATGACTATTCATTTCTGTAAGAAGAAAAAAAAGGAAGAAAAAAAGCATCCTTTTTATTTCTGTAGTCTTTGATGTATCATTCACCTTTGCTTCCCCCCCCCTGCATATATTTATTTTTTTTTCTTTTTATATATTTCCACACGACACAGCGGACTATAACGATATGAGATAACGTTTATACAAAAAGAGTAAACTTACCATGTCTTCAAGTTCTTTACACACGATTGACCAAACTGCTCATGTAAACAAGGATACAAGGTAGTATCTCTTGGCTCGGCATAGCACAGAATACACAGTAAATCATCATTGTCACTAATATCCTGATGATTTACTTGTCGCTCTTTATAAAGACTACACACGGGGGTTGCCTTCATTGGTGGTGGACAAAACCAAGGGCGATCACCATAATTGATAGCGATCTGTTGATGACTGGTCAAACTAACAGCAGGAAACATCTGGGTGGCGGATGTGAGTTCGATAGAGAGCTCGATCTCTTGTCCATTTACAAAAAAGGAACAATATCCTTTTTTCAGATTGAGTAATGTTCCGATGACATCGCCTGCATGACAAACAATCGGATTATCATCTGGGTAGACCGCTTTACCCGAGGTCCATAGAACGCCTCGGTAACTATCAAAGGCAAATCCATTCTAGGGATACATTAGCCTCCCCTTTTTTTGATTTGTAACTTTTTTTTTTTACCATATTATCACCAACACCGTATCCTTGTTCTGGTATAAATTGACTAGAAGGAGATGCCCAGCCAACATGGACGACACCGCTTGTGATAAGCATGACTTCATAATACCAAACGCCCGTACGATTTGTCATCATTGTGGTTGAGCGAATTGTTTGTAGTAAGAAGGGGTTGTCGTTGCGAAATTCGTATAAATCATGATGCGCTATCAGCTTGGGTTCTGCAAAAGGAGCTCTGTTCTATTCTCTGTTTTAATTCATGTGTGTACGATTTGGTTGATTTGTATTACCTTGTCATCTGTGAATACGTGTCTTAGAGACCATTGAACACAGTATTTTGTCTGATAAAGCACATGACATTGATCTGTGCAGTGAGCAAGAGTGGTATGAGACAGCCTTGATTGTTTCTTTTGACAAGTGCTTTTGTTCATCACTGTCATAATGGGTATCTTTTTCTTTTTCATAAAAGGTAATAACAAAACAGAAAGGTTGATTGAACGAGGCCTCCGTGAAGAAGGTCCACGCTTAGAGGGGGTCATGTGAAGAGGCGAAGGGGTTGATTCTAATGCAGAATTGCAGTCTAACAATATGCAATTCAGTGTGTGTTGTATATCACGTTGCATGATGTATCTTTTGATATTTCCTATATTAGATATTAATATAATGTAAACTAAAGATATAATCTACCTGTCATTGCAAATGACTCTAAGGCTAATAGAGCATATAGTCTTTTCGCATCACTTTCTGATTGAATGACTTTTATTAAATGCTCATATACTTTATCTGACCACAGTGACTCTGTTAAATGACCAGCGAATTTTCTAGCCAATAAGATCCAAAGGATATAACCATTGATACACGATTTTTCAAGTATCATCCTCGATACGGTCTCTAGTGTCTGACCATCAGGGAGTTCCGATTTATCAACAACATGTCTTAGAAACGCCATGGAAACAGGACAATCGTGACTTAGTTCTTGTATCATGGTTGCCATGAAAGCTGTGTAACCAATAGCTATTGTGATTGTTGTTATTATTATAAGACATGTTGTCGCATTTTAAATCATTACCTTGACTGGTAATCGTAAATATATTCTCTAATGCGAATAGCAAGTATCTCTCTTGTCGATTATTGTCTTGTTCGACTTGCATCTCTTGACTCACAGAGGCTGGGTCTGGTAAATTTTTGGCGGCTGCAATAACTCTTTCCCAGGATAAGCGGATTCCGGCATACTCTGACATTTCTTTTTTTTTATATAAGTAATCCAGTCGTACTATTGTTTTCACTTACAAGTTTTATGCTAAAGAAGGGAGAAGAAGAAAGTAAATAAATAAAGAAAGAAATAAAAAAAGAAGGGGATAAGATGTAGTTTTATATATAGAAAACACAACATTTTTTTTGAAAAAGTAGCCAGTTAATTTTAGCTATTTTATCACCCACTCTTTTTTATATGCCTACAAGTGCTTAAACTTTTTGTGCAACGTAGAATCAGGTACATTCATGCTTTATTTAGAATAAATCATTGCTTATTGTCTTTTCTACAATACGCCTTAATTTCTTTTTCTTTAGATTGGTACGTACGATACCTATCAGAACATGAGTGTGTTTGAATAGAAGTAAGGATGTATAGTTTACCATAAAACCAATAAAGGTGAAGGGGGTAAATAACTAAAGCGACAATCCATATAACCTTGATCCTATGATATTTTTTCAAGGCAATTGTCATCCAGGCATGCGCCACCAGTCGAAGAAGAAAGAAGGTCGAACCAAAGAGTAAATCTGATCTCAGTTCATGGTCCATTGATCCTATTGCCAGAATTACAGTGGGTAGTTCCAATATCGACGCCACGGTGAATAATGAGGAGATTTGCAACCTTAAAAACCAAAATAAGACAGCAATGTAGAATAAGTGATGTACCCATCCGGTCATAATGGTAACTCGTTCTCGATAATAAATAGATCCGAGAGAGAGATCTAGTATTAAATAAGATATGAAAAAGCAGGTGAAGGCAGTGTGGAGCTTGCTATCAGTGTCCAGTAGCCGCATATCCAACTTTGAGTGCAAAAATTGAATCACAAAAGGTATGGAAACAAGCGTGCAGACAAGGCTACTGATCAACGTCAAGATCCAACTTGTCTGCTTCATATTTAAATTTGGTTTAATACTGAAAAAACACCATCCGAGAAAGAGAAAGCTTCCGAGAAAGGACACAGGGACGATAGGTTGTTGAAATACTTGATACAATGATAACATTATAGATTAAAGAAAGAAAATGTGCAAGTATCTGCTTTTCAATAGAGATTATCTTCATGCCCTAATCACCAGGGAAAGTCATGATATGGGTTATTCAACTATTTGTAAAGAGTTCAAACATGCTCGCCAATTTGATCGATCTGATTGGATTAAACTGATCTTGCTGTCCAGTCAATAGGACGTGACCATCTCTATTATCTCCCTCCCCCCTCTCTTTCTCTCTAATTTATATCCATAAAAAGATATAACTCATCGCCTCTCTCTCTCTCTCTCTCTCTCTCTCTTTATTTTCTTTGTTCTAAAAAATATTTTATCACAAGTCATAAATATAGTCCATTTGTCACCATATCTCAGATAAAATGTCTAGAATAAATTCATTTTGAGCCCAGGTTTATTGAAGATCTCAGCCAACAGTCACTTGAAAAAAAAATTTTTTTATGACAAGTATAAATTCCCGCTTTATTAATTAGTCTTTTAACTTTTTCGTACAGTAACATCACGAAAGGTAAATATTGACAAACTACAAAGAAGAGAATGAAGATAAAATGTCCGTTTATCACTTCTGAATTACAATTGTGTTGCCTATAAAGACATACAAGTTATCAGCCTTGTCTGACTCTTCTTCATATAATCCCTTTTGGAATCATTCTCTAATCCTTTTTGATAGATCCATCTTTTGTCTTGTTTTCTTCTTTTAAAGAAAGGGAAAAAAAGATTAAAAGGGGTTCCTTTTGTGGTATTGCTTAAAAAGTATGTATTATTTCATGATGAAAACTATTCGACGGGCGGACGGACTAGAGCACTTGTGTACTTCGCTCACTATGGAATGTCGAATGTCGATTTTCTGAATAATATACATCCTTTTTATTATTATTATTTTTAAATAAACTTTATTAAAACAATGTATTACTTTATTGTCCCCATTGCTGTTGATTATTGTTACCAAATGGGTTATTACTTAGATTTGTGGGTGATGCTACCGGTACCATACTGTTTGCCGCAAAAGGATTGTGTGTACTTGTTGCCTGAGGAATTATAAGCTGATTTGCTGTTGCATTGGGTTGTTGCAAAGGCATACTGCTGTTGTGTACCAGAGGCATGGTACTTGCCCTGAAAGGATTGGCATAATTTGTTGCTGATGGTGCGGGTAAGGTCGATTGCCGAAATGGGTTATGTCCCGTAGACTGAGGTAAGACCATGGACTGTATCGCTTGTGGTTGGGGCGCTACAGGTACTATTTGGTTATAGAATATGTTTACTTTTTCATTTTCAAGACTCGTAAAGAAATCGATCAATTCTTTTGGCTGTTGAACATTATTTGTACTAGTCACTACTTGTTGTTGTTGTTGCTGAGGTTGAGGTTGCTGTGCTCCTATTTAAAAAAAAAGTTAGAGTAAGCATATAGCATGAATCTTGGTCAATTACCATGATTTTGATCATCCAAGTACTCTTGTAAAGCTGCTGCCAAGGATAATGGTGCCTATTCGGGCAAAATATTAATAGTGAACGATACAAATTTATAATGATAGTTACGTGCTTCACGGAAGGAATAGAAATACTTAATTCATGCTGAAGTCTTCTTGCTCGGTCCAAAAAAGATATTGTTTCTTCAGTCTGTCTAGCAAATCTTTTATATATTTCCAAGGAGGTTCTTGCATCTGACTTTTTCATTGCAAAATAGTGTTCTAAAATGTTTACAATAGCTTCATTTAACACTTGGAATAAAACCAATAAATCCTCTACTAATAATCGAAACGCATACAGACTAATATTATTATCTACGTCATCCAACAGAAACTAGGTACAATATTAAGCATCTATACATCTTCTACTCTGTTTCTTCCTTACATTGCACTTTAAAAGAGTTCCAATCAATTTTTGAATTGACACTGTCTCCTTTAATAATCCGTCGGAAATAGACAAATGCCTCAACCTTCCTTCCTTTTTGCCCATTGTGTCCTTAATATAATCCACCTTTGATTGACGATAGGCGATAACTTTTTGTTGTAGGTAAGCTGTGTACAGATATATATTTTGAATATGTACCACTCCTACAACAACAACAACGATTAGACTTGATACTATATATATATCATTAATGTACCTGATGACTTTTCACGTAGTTTAGTTGTATCAAGTGCTGAAGGCTTTGTTTCTATATAAGCAATAGTTTTATCGCCATCTCCATTTCTCATTAAAGTATGAAGAATGATCAACACTTTAAAGATTATCTATATAAAATATCAATGTCTCTCTCTCTTTCTCTTTCTGTTTTTGTTTCTTACTATCCATGAGTTTTCTCGTAATCTTCTCTCCAATAGATCAACTATATACACAGCATTCCCCGGATTCTCATAGGTCAAGCTCACTAAAGCTGTTCTTGAGAGTAAGTAAATGTACATGGTACAATATATTAAATAGTACTTGATAGGTGCTTTTGCTTTGGTGGATTATAGTCTAGTCTAGTTGCTTTTCTTACTGCTGTTTCCATTATGAATAAAAAAGAAAGAAAAGTATTACAGCATTCACTCCCAAAAAATAACCAAAAAAAGAAAGATATCAGGCGGATTAAAGTTGTGTAAGAATGGTGCACAAGAGTGTAAATATAGTAAAATCAAACATTATTTTGAAGCTCTCTTTTGTTTAATTGAAGGGATTGTATTGCTTTCTTTTATTCTTTTTGTGTTTGACATTGACTTTATTATCTCACGCATAAGAATCGAACAACTAAGTATAAAATTATGAATGTAGTAATCGATAGCGTGGTACTTGTAGACTCAATTCCTTGTAGCGTGTTAAATATTTACATCCCAGCTCATCACAAGAATATATTTACTTTCTATTATCATCAAGCGACTTCAAATAAAGCAGCAAATAATAACAAAAGAATAAGATATAAAAGAAAACGACTCTGTCTAATTACGTGTTATTTATCAATGCTGACCACATTTATCTTTTTCTCAAAAATATCAAGCTCATTTAATGTATTAAATGTTGTCTTTTTTAGTCATAAAGAAGAGATTGATGGAAAAAAAAAAAAAAAAAAAAAAAACTGTATATTATGCAAATTTGGAAACAGGTAAAAAAGGCCAGCTGGTGGCAACGTCACTTTTTTTTTTTTTTTTTTTTTAGTTTCGGCTTCAAATGAACAATTTGACCGCATGAATCTCCTTTTTTTTTTTTTTTTCCTAGACTTTTAATAATGTTTATAGATAATGCGATATCTTTTATAAGAGAATATTTCTGGTGTACTTAATAATAATAATAATTATCATAAAATGAATGATGAAAGTAATAGGTCTTATAGATGTGCTATTGGGCATAGTTGTTTGCCT